>CAVNZG010000258.1:0-17649 GCA_963693315.1 Diogma glabrata
AAAATCGATTCAGTAGTTTTTCTACAATCGCTCGTCAAAATGCAGTCACATCACAAAATAACAAAAAATTGAGGGGCACCCTGTGAAGACCCCTGGTCGAAAAAAAAATTTCTAAGAGAACTTGTATTTTTTATTTATCAAAGACTATCTATAAACAAAAAATAACCAAAATTAAAAGGGGTCAAGTCAAAATTTCCCAAAAATTTGCTGAACTTGCGTGAAATTGCTCATTTATATTACATTTAAATACCGATTGTGTTAAATGTTAAATACCGATTTTTTATTTTATTTTTTAACCTCCTTTTAAAAATATAAAAAAAGATGGTGAAGTGCGAAGAAAATTCGCTCGCCGAGGGTTCCGTGAATCAACAAACTGACAACAATAATTTAAATAAAGTTGTGTTGTAGACTTTTTATATCGCCAGACCATAGCGCCTATGATAAAAAATATTTTTTGGTATTAGCTCCGAAAAATGATTACTTTTAAGAACTGTTTAGAGTCCGCAAAATTGTATTTTAGCGGCCTAGTACTTAAAGTCGTTATGACAACACTTTAGCGGATTCAAAATTTGTTTTCATTTTATATTATAATTATTTTCAAATTATAATCACAATTGCTTTGATAAGTTTTGTTCAAAAATCAAATTTTTAGGTACGCAAGAATACAAATTCAGCAATAAATTAGAAAAAAAAATCGTAAGAGCTAAAACTAAAAAACGTTGTATGCAACACGTACGCAAATGGCTTTAGCAGACTCATCTTCATATTACAGAGTCGGCTAGGACCTCGTCGGAAACATTACGATTCGTCCGCTAAAACCACATTTTGCGTACTTGTTACATAAACTACTATTATGTGATAAAAATTGATTTTTCCCTCGTAAATGTCAATTGAAAATTGATCCAGATTATACACAAACTATTAAATCTCGTTAAATATTAGCAATAGCAGTTTAAGGTAACTAAGGAGATATGCAGTTACACCAACTTGTAAATGGTTTAAATTGGAAAATATACATTATTAATTCAAATAACAATTCAATAATAATTGATGATAATTCAAAAACTGTGCACCGCAAAATTTTAAAAAACTTACGATGTTTCTTAAATTAAGTGCTCTTTCCTATGACACCCCCTTGTTCGGATCAAAAATGATTTTTTTTTTTACACTTCCTCAATCTCACCTCCTCAAAATACAGAAAAATAATTATGTGACACTTTGCTATAGTTTTAGAGCAGGGTTTATCAAATTTCCTATCACTGTCTGTTTTTTCAAATTTTTTTGTCAATCAACGTCGAAACGTAGGCTTTCAGTTGCACTTTTTTGACAATGATTCAAAACCTGTGCACCATAACATTTTTAAAAAAAATTACAATGTTTCTAAAATTAAGTGCTCTTTCATTCGCTCTTTCCACTTGTTAGGGTCAAAAAAGATTTGTTTCACCCTTTTCCAATCTCACCCCCTCAGAAAAATAATTAAGTGACACTTCGCTATAGTTTTCGTTCAGAGTTTATCAAACTTCCTTTTCCTGTGAATTTTTTCAAATTTTTCTGTCAATTAAGCTCGAAACCCAAGGGGTTGGACCAACCTTTTGTTGCACTTGTTTGACAATAATTCCAAAACTGTGCACTGCAAAATTTTAAAAATAATTACAATGTTTCTTGAATTAAGTGCTCGTTCATATGATATCTCACATGGCTGGGTTTTAAATGGTGTTTCCCCCTTCTCATTTCCACCCGCTTAATAAATACGATTATGAGTATTTTACACTTCGCTATATTTTTCGTTCAAAAAAGTATTTTTTTAAAGACTTAACATTGCAGCCTGTAAAACAAACGCAAACCATTTTTTTTGTATTTGTCATCTTCAGGGTCATCAGGTTAGTTTTATTCGCATCTTAAATTTCAGGTCCATAGCCGATTTTAATACAACAGACTACAGAATACACATAAGTAAATTAAATGTAATATATTTTGAATACATTTTGGTAGGGAGATTTGATGAATCTAATATTTATATACATAAGATTTCAGGAGAAATCGATGAATTTTGTATATCGATGAACTGATCAATTTTGTATATATATACCAGAATTATTTAATGAAATAAACAGAATCAATTTTGAGCTATAACTAGTCTTTTATTTTACTAATTGATTTTCCTGACGTCAGCGAATTGCTGTAAGCTCAAGGAACTACCAGTGAATTCACAATCTGAATTGCGCTTGAGTTCAAGGATTGTGCGTGTGCTGTGACAGTACTTTCTATACAGAAAAATGGACATTCCCAAAGCATTTTATATCTGTAGAAAACAAGTAACTCCCGCCAACGTTAAAATACATCTATTCTATAGAAATCAAAGTAGGTGATGAACCACATTCGAAAACGATTTCGATGTTTAAATCAGCCAGCTCAAGAGGAACTTCGGAATAGAGATAGAAGACGCAATCTATCATAATAAGATAGGGAAAATAAAAATGAAATAAGAAATAAAAAGCAAATTTGTTTCAAAAATTTGCAGGAACAAAACTAAAATGGGTTTGCCAATAGTCCAGCTAATGGCATAATCCTTGATCATGTCACTTGCTATCTGTTGAAAAATAGCAATAATATAAACCACAAATTAATATATTGAACGCACCCATCTGGTGTATGAATTTTTATCATGTAGTATGCTATGCTTTTTATTATATATATTGTTTTGTTCTTTTAAATATTTTTTCTATTTAAAATCTTTGTAATAAAAAGAATCAAATATAATCTTAACAACTCAATTTGTGTATTTAATTATTTGTTTGCTTACTGTGAACTTCTACATAACTTATTTTCAATAGGTTATGGGCCCAGACCCAGTAAAGGCAAATAAGTATATATAAATTTTTTCGGATACAAATTGAAACAGTTACTAAAGTTAAGATGGCGGATGCAAATAAAAGTACATTTATTAAATTGAATAATAGCAATTATTTCAATTGGAAATTCCGCAAGGAAATGTACTTAATTAAAGAAAAATTATGGAAAACAGTTAACGAAGATACACCAGCACAGCACGCTGCGGATGCGCAACCAACCTCATCACAGGC
Organism: Diogma glabrata; assembly: GCA_963693315.1. Classification (NCBI taxonomy): domain Eukaryota; kingdom Metazoa; phylum Arthropoda; class Insecta; order Diptera; family Cylindrotomidae; genus Diogma; species Diogma glabrata. The sequence goes on from CAVNZG010000258.1 coordinate 3,084, forward strand.
GGAAGAAACATGGTTTCAAAAGGATGCAGAAGCACGAGCAGCAATTGGTTTAAAGGTGGAGGATGATCAATATTGTCATCTGCGTGGAAAAACAACTGCAAAACAATGTTGGCTGGCACTAAAGGAACATCATGAAAAAGATTCTTTGGGAAGTAAAATAAGCTTAATACGTCGAGTTTGTGGAAAGAAAATGACTGAAGAACAAAGCATGGAGCGTCATCTCAGTGAATTTAATGAATTGTTTCAACGTTTGGCTGATTTGGGTGCAAATCAACTGGAAGAAAGTTGGCAAGTCGGTATTATTCTATCCAGTTTACCGAAAAGTTATGATTCGATGGTATCGGCTCTTGAAATTCGAAAAGAAGAAGAACTTACAATGTCATTAGTGCAAACGAAATTAATAGAAGACTACAAGCGACGACATGATGAAGATGAAGTCAATGGTGAAGTCAATAGTGATTCAATACTGAAAATGGCAGAGGCGAAACAGTGTTTTTTCTGCAAGGGTACAAATCACATAAAGAAGGATTGTTACAAGTTTAAGGCCTGGAAAGGTAAACAGGACCAAGAAAAGGAATTAAATTCAAGGTTAAGTGGCTCGAAAAGTGAAAGGGCAAACAAAATTGAAGAAACAAAGGAACATTTGCTTTCAATGACGTCATCGTCATGCAATGGATGGTTAGTTGATTCCGGGGCAACGAGTCACGTAACAAACAGTAAACAGAATCTAACATCAATCGATCACATGTATAATGGTGAAGTAAATTTGGCGGACGGGACCAAATCAAAGTTTGCGGGAAAGGGTACATGTGAAATTAAAATGATTAATTCGGACGGCGAAGTGTCAAAGGCAAAAATTACGGATGTATTATACACACCGAATATTGATGGAAGCATGCTGTCAGTGAAAAAGTTAGTCAATAATGAATATACAGTTATTTTTAATCCAAATATGAGTGAGATCAAATTAAATGAAAAACAGATTGCGGTGATTGATGAAACACATGGTTTATACAAAGTACGACAAGCAGGCACGGTTTGTGCAATCAAGGAAGTAGAAGAGCTAGTCGAAGGATGCATACATTATTGGCATCGAGTTTTCGGACATCGTGATCCACAGGCAATTAGAGAAATGGTAAAAAATGGATTGATTGGAAAAATAAAGATCATCGAATGCAATGAAAAGGAAGAATGTGAGACATGTCTTCTAGCAAAAACAACAAGGCTACCATTTCCGAAAAGATCTGAAACAAAATCAGCCGGAATTATGGATTTAGTTCACACAGATGTTTGTGGACCAATGCAAACGGCATCACATGGTGGAAAGCGGTATATTCTCACATTCATCGATGATTTTTCAAGGCACACTTTGGTATATTTTCTGACACATAAGTCTGAAACTGAGGAAAAACTTCACGAATACCTACATAGAGTTAGTGAAAAATAAATTTGGTAAAATGCCGAAGGTGATTCGTTCAGATAGAGGAGGGGAATACGTTGGAAAAGGAGTCACATCATATTTAAAAAGTAAAGGAATTGAGACACAGTTGACTACACCATATACTCCTCATCAGAACGGAGCTGCAGAACGTAAAAACAGAACGTTGGTTGAAATGGCACGATGTATGCTCACAGATGCGGGATTGTCAAATGTTTTTTGGGCAGAAGCTGTGGGTGCGGCAAATTATATACAAAATCGCGTCTTAACTAGATCAACCGATAAAACACCATATGAGTTATGGACAGATTGAAAGCCTGATACTCGTCATATGAGGATTTTTGGTAGTAAATGTTTTGTACATATACCACAACAGAAGAGACGAAAATTGGACAATACAGCGGTTTCAATGATACTGGTCGGATACGATGAAGTTTCAAAGGCGTACCGGTGCTATGATTTTGAAAGTAAAAAGCTGGTGATTAGTCGAGATGTACGTTTCGTAAACGTTAAATTGCATCAGAATGAATCAATTGTGGATACAACGGCTTCAAAAAGTGGTAACATAGATAAATCTTGTGAACATCAGGACACTGATGTGGATGAAACGGTGATACCAAATCAGGACATGAGGTCGGATCTAGATATTTCTACGTATGAATCAGAAATGGAACATCAATCTGATTTGGAATTAAATGAAATCCAAAATGATGGGGAAAGAAAATATCCTGTAAGATCGACAAGAAATGTTTTACCACTGCGTTACAGAATTAATGCAATCGTCGAACCAGAGTCATTGGCGCTAGTATTGTCAAGTGAACAAAAATCAGAGTGGATTGAAGCGATGGAAGATGAAATTGCCTCACTTGCAAAGTTTGAAACATGGGAACTATGTAAGCTACCGGATGGTCCTAAAGCAATTGGAAGTAAATGGGTTTACAAAGTAAAGACAGATATAAAGGGAAATGTTTGCCGATACAAGGCAAGGCTCGTAGCACAGGGATACTCACAACAATATGGTATCGATTATGATCAAGTGTTTTCACCAGTCGTTAAACTAACAGCTTTTCGTATTTTGCTTTCAATTGCATCAAAAGAAAAATTAATAGTTCGACATTTGGATGCAAAAACAGCATTCTTAAATAGTAAGATGAATGAAACAATCTACATGAAGCAACCACCTGGATTTGAAGATAAACAGAAACCAGATTACGTGTGCAAACTAAAGAAAAGTTTATACGGTTTAAAACAAGCAGCACGATTATGGAACAAAGAGATCAATGACATTCTCATCGGAATGGGATTAGAACAAAGTAAGGCTGATCCGTGTTTGTATTTCAAAGAGGAGAATGCGGGTTGGGTTTTCTTATTGATCTATGTGGATGATATCATGGTAGCAGCGAAATCCCAAGAAGTTATTAATCGCATTACGATAATGATTAATCAGAAAATTGAGATAAAGGACTTGGGTGATGTTAATCATTATCTGGGTATGGAAGTCACAAAAGATGATAAAGGATATTACAGTTTGTGCCAGTCAACATATATTAAACAGTTAACAGAAGTCTTCGGATTGGCACAATCAAAAATATCACCAATACCAATCAGTGTAGGATATGGCAAAGCAGATTATAGTGATACTGGACTATTGTTATCGAATACACAATATCAACAGTTATTGGGCTCATTGTTATATATTGCAGTGAATACCAGACCAGATATTAGTGCGGCTGTATCAATCTTGGCGCAAAAGACGAGTCAACCACATCAGGATGATTGGAATGAATTAAAGCGGGTGCTCAAGTATCTGAAAGGAACAAATGATTTAAAACTAAACTTGAGCAGTGACCATGAACGACAAGATTTATTCGGTTATGCAGATGCAAATAGGTGGATTTGTGTTCATATTCAATGAACAAACAGTGGATTTGTGTTCATATTCAATGGCGGTACAATAAGTTGGAGATGTCGCAACAACCATTTTTGAGGACAACCAAAGTTGTTTAAAGTTAATCATTGACGAAAAACGTTCAAGCCGAACTAAACATATTGACACAAAGGTGCATTTCATCAAGCATCATGTTGAAGGAGGTGAAATTCATTGCAAGTATTGTCCAACAGAAGTTATGCTTGCAGATATGATGACCAAACCATTAGCTGAACCGAGATTCATTAAGCTCAGATCGATGTGTGGTTTAAATAATTGAGGAGGGGTGTTGAAAAATAGCAATAATATAAACCACAAATTAATATATTGAACGCACCCATCTGGTGTATGAATTTTTATCATGCAGTATGCTATGCTTTTTATTATATATATTGTTTTGTTCTTTTAAATATTTTTTCTATTTAAAATCTTTGTAATAAAAAGAATCAAATATAATCTTAACAACTCAATTTGTGTATTTAATTATTTGTTTGCTTACTGTGAACTTCTATATAACTTATTTTCAATACTATCTTCCTCAATGATTAAAGCTCAGATATATTTTTATATGAAGGCTCGTTTCTTCGACCAAGCTACAATGTGTCATCATCAAGGAATATTCAGTAGCTAAGATTGAGTGCTACCGTTGACTAAAAACATTTCATCCGCCAGCACCCCTAAGATATCACCTTGGCTAGTTATATCTCACTGTTATTGCCAGTGTTGTGATATCTCACGTTAACTCATATGCCAATAGCAGGGACTGGTTTACATTTCCAAAATTTCCATTTCCTTTAGTTTACATTTCCAAAACGTGACCGTCCCAATAAAAACCTAAAAAAATTATTATACCTGCGTAATAGCAACATGTCCATTTTCACATTGTAATAAAACAAACTGTAATCTATCCTCCCGAAATGAATTAGATTTAAAAGACGACTGTCTGATAGAAAGATTTTTAATAGAATGAAAAAATACAATAAACAATATGTTAAAATATCAAAGGAAAGGATAACTTGATATTTTAATATAGAACACAATAATTACTAATTAAAGGCTAACTTGATATTTTAATATAGAACACAATAATTACTTCAACACTTCCTCTGATTATTGTATGAGAAGTCCCATCTCGTCACAAATCGCCTTGATACGTCCTCTGGGTAATGCTTTCGTCATGATGTCTGCTAGTTGCTCATCAGTAGATATTTGTTTAATATCCATCACACCTTCTATGACCTTCTCTCGGATGAAAAAATGTTTGATGGCTATGTGTTTTGTTCTACGATGAAACTCTGGATTTTGAGCTAATCTTACAGCTGCTGAGTTATCAACTTGTAGAACAGGAATCTGCATCAGCTCTACCAGTTCCGAAAATAATCTGCTTAACCAAATTACTTCCTTTGTAGCTTCGTTCGCTGCAACAATTTCGGCCTCTGTAGTTAATGTAGCCACCATTGCTTGTCTTTGACTAAGCCACGAAATTGCACCGCCTGCGTACTTCACAACCACACCAGAAGTTGATCTACCAGTCTTCATGCAACCACCAAAATCAGCATCACTGAAACACTCCAGAACACCTAAGTTTTCGCCAGACTTGAAAACTAAACCAAGATCTAAGGTGCCCTTAATGTACCGGAAAACTCTCTTGACACGAGAAACATCTTCCATTGATGGATTCTCCAGGAATCTAGAAATATACCCAACGCTGTAAGCCAGATCAGGTCTAGTACCAAGCATAAGATACATCAATGCTCCAACAGCTTGTCTATATGGAAATTTGTGAGCCTTACTATCCTTCTCATCAACTATTCCCTTGAGAATTGGTGTTGAAATCGGTTTGCAATCAGAAAAATGAAATCGTTCCATGATTTTCTCGGCATACGACCTTTGACTTATTTTGATATGCGTATCTGCCACTTCGATTTCAAGACCCAAAAAATAGTCAGCTTTCTTCGAGACAATCTTGAACTCAGATTTAAGCTCCTCCATGAAAACTTCTAGCCATCACATAGCCATCAAACATTTCATAACTGCTTGGCAAAATGTGCAAGGTTTTGCAGACTAACATAAGATCGGGTAATTCATTCTCATCTTTTGCCTTAAGTCCGCTGTTCAATTCAACCCACAATCTCCGTAAAATAGCAATGTGTGTCGAAACATCCTGACCTGGCACCCAACAAAAAGCAAAGAAATCTGTGCAGATTTTGAAAAGTTGATCCTTTGAAGTGGCTTCAAACTGCTTTTTCAACGCTTCCCAAGTCTCACATGCGGTATCTTTGTCCATTACTTTTTGATAAACCTCGTCAGTAATAGTGGTTGTTATCAAAGACTTCGCATAGCTATTAGCCTTACGGTAGAAATCGGCCTTTTCTTTAAAACCCTTTAATTGTGCTGCCGTAGCATCAGCTCCTAGCGGTTCTGGTTTTTGTAACTTCCCATCTATTACATCTAACGCTCCATCGTGATAGTCAAGCAGGTCCCTAATTTTCCTCTTCCAAATTGGCCAATCTGACTCATCCTTCAATGGTTTGATATGCTTTGCTAAATCCATTTCTTATAGTTTAGCGGCTTAAAAATCTTTCAAAATATTTATTCTAATCTAAACAGTGCACCTACTCGTGCCTGGGCCCATAACCAATTAGATTTAAAAGACGACTGTCTGATAGAAAGATTTTTAATAGAATGAAAAAATACAATAAACAATATGTTAAAATATCAAAGGAAAGGATAACTTGATATTTTAATATAGAACACAATAATTACTAATTAAAGGCTAACTTGATATTTTAATATAGAACACAATAATTACTTCAACAAAATGCATTCCTGCCGTGCTTTTCATAAGCTGCCCAAACATTACTTGCAATAGCTGATGTCACCCTTGCATCACGATCACCATACCCGGAATATGCTAACAACGATCCTTCATGATTTAATAATCTAAATATAATAAAATAACATTATATTTTATAAACTATAAACCATTGTTAAACTTACAATGTATTTTCAACTCCACCTGTATTTGCTTGGCTTAAAATCTGGTTTAACACTTTTGGTTTCAACATTGTTTCGATGTTATCTTTTGTTATCAATGGGTTTTTTGACATAAGTTTGTCGGTAATGCAGTTTTAACACTTTCTTGCATATTTATTTAAAGCCTCAATACAAAACAGTCAAAATAATTTTCATTAGTATAATAATTAGGTTTATTATAAATTTTTAAAAGAAAATATACATAAAACTTATTCAATAGCATATAATTTTAGAGTACGATCCATGCTTGTTGAAGCCAAAAATTGTGCATGTTTCCCAAATCTAACCCCGGTTGCCATTGCTGTATGATCATTAAAGGTTTTTAACTCCTGCCACTGTTTACATAAATAAATTCTAATATCAGATCCAGCAATTGCTAGGTATGTACCACTTTGATCAAAACATAAATTCGATATCTCATAACCATCACCAAGTTGAATTGTTTTAAAGTTTTTCAATTTACGTAAATCCCATAGTTTAACACAACCATCCTCAGCAGCGGCAGTTGCTAAATAATAACCATTTTCAGAAAAGGAAATTGAACTAATTGGACCAGTGTGTCCGGGAAAATTGGCAACATTACTTTGTTCTTTCAAATCCCAAATTTTTACTTGGGAATTTTCTGTACCAATACCAAAAATCAAACCATCTGGATGAAATTGGGCTGTTGTAAGTCCACTATCGGCGGTATCTATAACTTTTGATAGTAGTTGTCCATTACGAATGTCCGAGAAGGCCCAATATTTATCGAGTGATGTTGAAAGTATATAATCCCCTGTTGGATGCAGCGAGAGACCGGTAACTGGCCCATCGTGACAACGAAGCAAAAGTGTAGTTTGAGAGGTTGGGATATTCCAAACTCTAATGGACATATCGGGTGAGCCGGTGATAACGGTATCTTCTTCTGGATGATATATGACCGTTGTAACCTTTTTGGTATGTCCTTTGAGAATAGCAACAACCTGCTCTGTATCTTTATTGAATACGGTTGCACATTTATCATTCCCTCCAGTCAATATTTTGCTATAATCAGTACTAGATATATCTAAAGCTAAAATACCAGGCATACTAGCAGAGTGTAGCCCAGGATGAGATGCAACGGTCATAAACGTTCTTATTTTCTCTTGACTCATTAAATCCTCTGGTACTATTCTACCACGTTTTTTACGTTCTTGTGTCAAAACCGTTGCTTTATCTTGAAGTTTTTGAATTATTTCTGGTGTCATGCCAGCCTGTTCAACCGGTTGTGCTGCAGCTCCTCCAGCTTCAGATCCAATAGATGGCTGTTGCATTCCTGATGGAGTTATTATAATACCAGCTTGTGGTTTCAATGTAGCTAACGCTTCTCGCGCTGCAGTTACTTCTTTTTGTAGACGTGCAATAACACGGCATGCAGCATCATGTTGATATAAAGCGTGACTTAGTTCTTGTTTGGCTGTTTGAAGTTGTTGTCTTTGTGTGAAACAAGTTAGCATAAGAGCATCCCATTCGTCCTGCATTGTTTTTAATGCTGCCGGAATACTTGTTGCACTTGGTGGTTTTGGTCGTACGATTGGCGATGCTATAAAAAATTAGGTAACGATTAATTCCTATAAATTTTAAAAATTATTGACTTACTTTTAATTTCAATTAAATCATCATTTGTCATATCTTTACCAGTAACAGGATCACAACCATTTTCCAATATATATTTCTCAATAACTCTTTTCTCATATACATTCCCCGATACCTTTGATATGACAGGATGTTCTGGCACTTCATTAGTAACTACAACAAAAATACAATCGAACTTTATAACCTCAAAATACCATAAAAACTGTTTAATACGTTATACTAAATAAATTAAATTTTATAAATAAAAAATGTTAAACATACGTGCGCAAAATAATGCCATTGCTTATAATTAATGTTTTTACGATTTTAAAGATAGAAATTAAACGGTATTTAAATGAATAAAATTTGTTTAATATTTCGCGTTGTTTGAATGGATATATTTTGACAAAACCGGTAGATGTCAAAAATTTAATTTTATTTTCTTCAAGTTTGTATGCCCTATATATTTTGAGCAAATTTAAACCAGATGGAACAGCTGTTTTTGATACAAATAAAAAATATTTTTGAGAATAAAAACGCTAACAAAATTTTATTAAATTACAATGATCAAGAATTTAATGCGGTTACAAATTTTAAAGGAATACCTAGTTCTAACAATTTATCATTGCTTAGATGTCTAAGATGTGGATAATAATGAAGAACGGCTTCCCAACATATAGCCGTCAATGTTGGTATTTTCATCCATATTTTATAAAGATCATTTACTCGTTTAGTATTATTTTCATTAAACATAATTCCACCAAATATATACATACAACCATCATTCGATGCCGTTGCATCATGAAAAAATAGCGGTTTCGGTAAAACAGTTGTTCGTAATAACGTCCACTGATAAGTTTTTAAATTTAATCTCCAAATATCATCATAATGTTCTATATCACGATACCCTCCAGCTAGTACAACATAGATTTCTTTATCAATTCCTTCGTATTGTACACATGAATGACATTTCCTTGCGGCTGGCCATAAACTAGTTGTTGTCCTATCCGGCAATGTCTCAATAAATTTCCATGATTTTTTTGTCAGATCGAATGCAGGAATTTCCTTTAATCCATATGACGCTATTGCTGTTCCTCCACCTAAAATATAAATTAAGCTGCCGTCGAATGCTATACCATGGCGATAACGGCCTCGAGGTACCTCATCCCGCGACATATAAACACATTCCCATCTCATTGTTCTAAGATCTAATCTGTTGAAACAAAAATAATTATTCGGTATTGTTAATACATATATTAAAAAATATAAATAATACCGATGAATGTCGCAATAATAAACAAATCCAGTAGTTCCACCAACGACATACAAAGATTCATCATGATAAACCATGGTTTGTCCGTACAAAGGTTCAGGTTTGTCTCCTCTTGTTTTTATTCTTTTCATTTTGAATGGAGCACGGTTAGGATAACATATAGATAATTTATTTGAACAATTTTCACCGAAAGGGAATCCAGTTCCTCCAAAAACCTAAAATAAAACAAAATTAAAACAGAGTTACCAAACTTTTTTATCATAAATAATTTTCATTTTAGAATTAGAAATTTTTTAAAAGTACCATTAATATTTCACCTTCTAATATAACGGCATTTGAGGCAAGTTCTTTTGGCATACTTGATGTTGAGTTAACAATTAAAGTCCATTTCTCGGTATGCATATTGAATTTCCACAATTCTTGAAACAAACCAATCGAACCAGGTCGTCCATGATCCGGATTGTAACCACCAAAACTATAAATATTTCCATCATTACATACAATACGATGCCCACTTCTAGGTGTTGGGAGTGTACTATTTGAATCAAGGTCCACTTTTTGTAATGTGAAAGGTCGAAATTTATATAATTCCATTTTCCTTTTATCATAAATCGACGGTGCACGGCTCTTCAGTAGTATATAATTTAAATTATATTTTATAAATTTGATTATTTGTTTCACTAATAAAATTAAAAATCGAATAAAACTGTTTAGCATTCCAATAGATTTTTAGTAGGCATAATAATCAATAAATTAGTTACATTTGTTTAAAAATATGTTTCATGTTGTATTATTTTCTATGATGTTTGTAAATATAATTTTTTTATTTACATAACCTGTAAATAAAAACTGTTTTATTTATATTTTTCAAGAAATTTAATATGGGTTACTTAATTCATATCAAAATACATTATAATTCAATTTAATATATAATAAATAAAATCGTAGAATAATTGAATAATTTTTAGCACATTTTGAAACGTACATAAATTATATATTGACAGATTACTTGCCCTATAAACAAATTGGGAAATTTGTTTAACGGTTCATGTACAATAAAAAAACTTTTGTTGCACAATAAAAGAACTTTTGATGCACAAGGAAAATACTTTTCGGGGCATGCATTTGCATATATGAGGGGTCTAAAAGCAAAACCGGCAATATCCACCATCAAATAAGTGGATATTGCCGGTATTGCTTTTGGACCCCTCAATAATTTTTAATACTACCTAGCACAATGCTTTGAAAGGTAGCTAACCTGGGGATATTACTTCTACTTAGGCGCCAAAATTTTTTTTATTTGCTATAGAATCACTCACTAAAGCGAATAAAACCAAAACGAGTTTTATATCAGCCGGGGTCCAAGATACAGCCCTTTGAAAAAAGCAAAATTCATACAAAATTACACTTTTTTGACAAGATGTTATTCAAATATGTTCATTCATTCTATAAAATCTTGTTGCCTAACTCATCTTTATCACAAAAAAATCGTGAACTTGTAGCGCCATTTTGAAATTAAAACTCAATATAAAAAAAAATCAAAAAATCGCCATAACGCCCATAACGCAATTTGGAAAAATAAAACTCCATATAAAAAAAATTCAAAAAAATTTAATCAAAAACACTAATCCAATTTTTTGCATATGGCAATGTTCCAGGAGATTCCAATGATTAAGGAGGTTTTGGTGTGGCACGATGCTTTAAAGTGTAGCTAGCTTCATTCTCTATATTAATCATGACAAAAAAGTTAAGAAATTTTTAACTTTTTCATTGGGTCTGTGCGAATCCACAAATATTTGACAGAACACAATTTTTGGTGAAGGCGAAATTTGTGAAAAATTTGTTATGCCCACTGTCATAATTTGATTATACTAAAAAGCTATACCAAATTTTGACGTTTCGTTATAGTGAATATAAATTTCAAAAGACAAAATTTTGACAATTAATAATTGTCATCTGTCATTATTTCGTCAATTCGCACAGGGGTGCGTTTCGAAATTAACCACGGTTAACCATAAGGCAATAATGTCCCTAATGTCATAGTTAAAATATTGACGTTACGTATTGAATTAAAACTATTTGGTTAATTATAGAACGACATTTGGTAGAGTAAAGTTAACCGCAGTTAACCATAGTTAATTTCGAAACGGGCAAGATGACTCGAACTTAGGCGCAAGTGGATTTTTTTTTATTATTTTTATCGCAAATTAAGAAAATTTAGTAAAAGGAACAGTTTTGATCGTTTATCTTATAAGCACATAGGAAATAAAGCAAAAATATAAAAAAATTTTGTTAAAACTAGTGCAATTTTGTATGGATTTTGCTTTTTTCAAAGGGCTGTATCTTGGACCCCGGGGCTCCGATTTAACTCGTTTTGGTTTTATTCGCTTCAGTGAGTGAATCTCTATCAAATAAAAAAAAATTCTTGGCGCCTAAGTTAAAGTCATATACCCTCGAAACGCACCCCAGAGCAAATAAAGAATTTTTTATGTCGTTTTCTTTTTGCCAGAGCAGAAAGAGTGATTTTTTTTTTATAAAAAGAATATGACAAAATTTGATCTAGTTTTGTAGTTGTGTTTGTGAAACTGTCATTTAATGTTTTAGTAATTAATTGTATTTAATTAAATAATTTGTATTAGTTTTTAATTTAAAACACGATTTAAACATAAGATTTATTTAAACAATAACTATTTCACTTAAAAAATAATAATAATAACTAAATGGCGTTTTGTTTGTTTACAAATTTTGAGAGATGTGTAAATGTATTTGTGCAACTCTATTGTATTTAGAACTTACTCTACGAAAAAATCTAGATCCAGATCTAGTGCAAAAAGAGTGCTTTTTTTTGTCAAATAGAATACGTAATGTCAAAAAAAATCGATCTAGATCGAAAATGGGCGTGTTTAGTGCAATTTTTTTGGTAAAAAGAAAACGACATTTATTAAAGTATGGCTTAACTTCTCTTGAATATATTAGTTAATATATTAGATTGTAAATAATAAACTTAAGGTTTAAATTATGTAATTGCTAATGAAGTTATTGTATAGCAATGAAAAAAGATTTATTGAAGATTTTATTGAAAAAATAAAATCTAATTTTGTTTTTAACAGAATACTAGATTTTGATATATTTCTATATAAAATAATTATAGCAGTAACTCTGTCTTCTTGAATAAAGTAGTTGTTCTAATTTTAACTTTAAGTATTCTAAAGATGACAAATCTTAACACTTTCCTTAGTTAAAATTAAAATTAGTATAATCCCATCAGATTTGATAAAATTCTAAGACGTGCTCTAGGCAATGGTTTCGTCATTAAATCCGCAATCTGATGTTCAGTTGAAACTTGTTGTATACATAGCTTTCCTTCAGCTATTTTTTCTCGTATGAAAAAATGTTTAATACTTATATGTTTTGTGCGTCGATGAAATTCTGGATTTTGGGCAAGCTTGACTGCTGCAGAATTATCGACTTGAAGAATTGGTACTTCCTTCAGATTAATGACTTGTTTAAATAATCTACTTATCCATATAATTTCTTTTGTTGCTTCATTTGCAGCAACAACTTCTGATTCCGTTGTAGAAGTTGCTACTATCTCTTGCCTTCTACTGAACCATGTAATAGCTCCACCAGAATAAATTATAACCACACCTGACGTTGATCTTCCAGTTTTAATACAACCTCCATAATCTGCATCACTATAACACTCTAATATACCTTTTTTATAGTTGGATGAAAACACTATACCCAGATTTATTGTACCAGCTATGTAACGAAGTACTCTTTTTACTCTGCATACATCTTCTGAAGATGGATTTTCTAGTGATCTAGAAATAAAACCCACACTATAGGCTAAATCTGGTCTTGTGCCAACCATGAGATGCATAAGTGCTCCAACTATTTGTCTGTATGGAAATACTTGTGTTTTTATGCTATCTTTCCCAGATGAAACAGTTTCTGGACTTTTCAACATTGGCGTTGAAATTGGCTTACAATCTGAAAACTTGAATCTTTCAAGAATCCTTTTTGAATATGCAGTCTGACTTATTTTAATACTTTTATCAGGCTGCTTTTCAATTTCTAGTCCTAAAAAGTATTTTGCCGGGTTTGTAGTAATCTTAAACTCATTTTTAAGTTTTTCTATACAGGTCTCTAAATCTTGTAAAACTGATCCTGCAACTAAACCATCATCTACATATAACACTAGCAAAAGTTTTCGACCTTCAGTTTCTTGAATATATAGACATGGATCTGCCTCACTAGGACGAAAGCCTAAACTAATTAAAAAACTTCCAAAGCGTTTGTTCCAACATCTTGGAGCCTGTTTCAGTCCGTAAAGACTTTTTCTTAGTTTACAGACTTTATTAGTTCCATCATCAAAACCTTCAGGCTGTTTTATAAAAATTGTTTCTTCTAGCTCTCCATACAAAAATGCAGTTGATACATCGAATTGAACTAGGTGAAGATTTTCACTTGCTGCAATACTTAAAATTGAACGAATTGTGCCAAGTTTAGCCACTGGACTGAATGTATCACTATAATCAATTCCTTGACGTTGAATAAACCCTCTTGCCACTAGTCTGGCCTTGAATTTTTCTACACTTCCATCAGGATTAGTTTTAATACGAAAAACCCACTTACATGGAATCAGTTTTGCATTAGCTGCCAAATTTGTTAAAATCCATGTTTGGTTTTGAAGTAAAGATTCAATTTCACTGTCAATAGCTTTCTTCCATTCTGCACTATCTTCCCCACTTATAGCTTCTTTGTATGTTTCAGGAATTAACTTTGTATTAATTATTTCTTCAGCTGTTAAAACAAAATCATTAAAATGCGCTGGTTTTATTAGTGTCTTTCGATCTCTTAAGCATCGATCTGAAGATTCAGAAGTTTCTTGAGTATTTTTCTGACTATCTTTATTATCCTCTTCATCAGTAGCATCTGAAAAACTATCTTCACTTTCTTGTTCTTTTGTTTCAGATTCTCCATTACTTTCTTCGGAATTAACTAGTTCATTTTCTTTTGAAACTTCTTTTTCTCTAGATTTTTCATTACTTTCTTGAACTTGAAATGGCAACTTGATACGATCTTCACAGTTAGAAAGTTTTTCTTGAAATTCTACATCTCTTGACACAACTACCTTGCAACTTTCTTTAATCCAAACTCTGTAACGTTCATCTCCATCATACCCTACGAGATATCCTTTTACTGCTTTCTTATCCATTTTCCTTCTTTTCTGAGATGGAATATGAATGTAACAGGCAGATCCAACTATTTTCAAATGTTTAATTCTTGGTTTCTT
>CAVNZG010000259.1:0-37528 GCA_963693315.1 Diogma glabrata
ATTCCACTTGAAATCGTCACTGACCAAGGAGGTCAGTTTGAGTCCAAGCTATTTAAGGAACTTTGCAGCTTGTTGGGTACTGACAAGATGCAAACAACATCTTACAACCCTAAATGCAATGGAATGGTTGGAGAGATTTCACCGTCAGCTAAAAGCTTCTTTGAGAGCACGAGGTAAAACAACTAACTGGATTCACGAATTACCTTTTGTTTTATTAGGAATCAGAACCTCTATAAAAACAGATCTGCAATGCACCCCAGCAGACCTGGTGTATGGTCAAAGCCTAAGAATTCCAGGAGAACTCGTCCTTCAACCATCAAACTCGCAGATATTTGATCCTACTAGCTTAGCAGACGACTTAAGGCAGTTTATGCGAAATTTAATACCAACTGACACCCGCACTCACCCACAAAACAATATATATATCCCTAAAGATTTAAGTGAGTGTGATTATGTATGGTTACGAGTTGACAAAATAAAAACTTCATTAAGTCAACCGTATGAAGGACCTTATAAAGTAATCCGACGGTTTCGAAAATACTTCGTAATTGAAATTAAAGGGAAATCGTCTTCAATATCTGTAGACCGATTGAGGCCAGCATACGTTACTGATACTATCAATTCCAAAATTCCAGATGTTTCAAGAAAAAATGTTCGTTTTAAATTTTGAATCAATTTGATGGATTCCAAAATTTTTTTCTTTCAATAGGGGGGAGTACTGTAGTGTCTAAGTGCTACCTCTCCGGTTCAATTCATTTTAATAAATTAAGTGGACAACCCTAACAAATTAAATGAAATGTATAACAGTTTAATGTATATAATAATTTGATATTCCAATAAACATGAATCAGTAATAAATTAAACTTGTTCGAGTGCACATTAAAATTAATATTAAAATTATAAATAATCAAAATAAAATAATTGTAAAAACTAGTGAATAAACTTGCGAATATTTAATGTGTTGTTTTAATATATATTATAAAAGGCTAAAACAATACATATATATATATATATATATATATATATATATATATATATATATATATATATATATATATATATATATATATATATATATATATATATATATATATATATATATATATAACGATAGAGATATAACGAAATTTGGTGGCACTCTCACGGTCGCAATTTTCGACCTACACCAAAATAATTTTTTGTGTATATTCCGGCAAATAATCTTTTGGACAAGTTCGTGAACTGACCATATCCAGGTATCAGTTAAGCCGCTAGAGTCTAAAAAGTCAAATAATCTAGGGCGCTATAACTTCCATTTTAATCATAATATTTTAATAAAAATTATAAATATTGGATATTTGAACATATTTCTATCATTTTTATCCAGATGACAACCTTGGCGTTCCAGGTTCCTGCAAAATCAGCTGTTTTAAAAATTTACTAAGCTTTTTTGATCTAGCTGAAAATGGCCAAGCTCACATTTGAAAATTTTTGCATACAAAAATACAACATAAATCTTTCCAAAATTTAAAAAAAAATTGGTTCAGGTCTAAAAATTGAGGCCCTAGGGCTGTTGAAATGAAAACAAACGCAAAAGACAATGCTTTCATCATGTTTCAGTTTATGTTATTTAAATTCATCTTAACTTTTAAGCATACTTTTAAACTATAGCCTCAAAAAATTTCAGCTTTCTAACCCAAGAGGTTCCATTTTTATAAACATTATAATGCACCTCTTGCAGAAAAATATCAAGCCATTTCATACCATAGAAAATGATCAAATTCTCTTTTGTTTTTATTTTTTTCACTAAGTAAACCGTTTGAAAAAAGATTAAAATTTAATTTAATAAGAACAAAAAAATACAACAACAAAGATGATTTTGAATTAAAATTGTTTGATAATTTTTGATTATAAATTATGTGTGATGGTAAAATTGTAGTTGTGACGTAGTTCATTTGATCTTTGGTGGATTTAATATGTTATGACTAATTTTAACCAGCTTAAATAAAACTGTTCCGAAATTGCATTGATAAAGTTGTTTCGGATAATGTATTTAATTCGGTTTGATAATTTTTTTGAATTAATCTGTTTGCTACCTAAATTTTTTATTTAAACTAATCTGAAATCTGACACATCTAATTTTATTTATACACAAAACTCTCTGACCCCGAAATTTACCTATTTCTAGCGGATATACCTGCCGCTGGACTTTTGTTATATTGAATTTTGTTTTAAAGCTAAAAAATATTTACAGGTTGTGACATCAAAATTTCCTTGTAAGTTTTTAATTTCCAATTAAATTTTGTTTTTCCATAAAAGTTCCAAATATTAGGGAGACGTTTTCTTTCTTTTTTTTTTTTTATTTATGTAATATTAGTGTAATCTCGGAAACTATTGGGTCTACAGAGACAGTTCTAGCATCATATTGTAGCAAATTTAGTCTACTTTAAATCCATCCTAAGAAAGTATAAAGAAAAAACTAGTCCTTTAGGGTTATAATCGCCAAAATTTGAAAAAATAACGATTTTTCGCGGTTTTTTCTTTTTTTGACAAAGTTGCGTTCGGCGCTCGAGGTCACAAACTTGGATTATTCATTAGGCCAACATCATAAACAAGTCTGCAAAAAATCAGAACTACCGGATTTGACGCATACTACCCCATACTCTCAGGCGACAAAGTTACTGGACTATTATTTTTAATTAGAAAATATGGAGGGGCGGAAATCTCACAGCTCTGAGAGACTTCGGTCTGGGTTAAGGATTTTGATATAGTTTTCGGCAAAAAACTTTTATGAGGACATGGTTTTTAGTTTTGGGCAGCGATGTATATCAAACATTTGTTAAAGTACAAGTATTTTTTATCTCTGTTTAAAAATTTATTACAAAACTAATACGAAACATCAATACGTTGCCGGAAAATTATAATCAAAATTCCAAAAATATTGTTAAATTAAATAAAATCAAACTTTTTCAAAATTCCAAAAATATTTCAAAAATTAGAATAAAATCAAATATTTAAACTTTTTGAAAATTCCGATAATATTCCAAAATTTCTTAAAAATTCAAACTTTTTCCAAAATTCTAAAAATATTGTAAAAATTATTACAAAATCAAAAATTGAAATTTTTTTCAAAATTCCAAAAATTATAATAAAATCAAAAATTTTTCAAAATTCTAAAAATATTCCAAAAATTCTTACAAAATCAAAAATTAAAACTTTTTCCGAAATTCTAAAAATATTGCAAAAATTATTACAAAATCAAAAATACAAACTTTTTCAAAATTCCAAAAATATTTCAAAAACTATAACAAATTCAAAAATGTCCATGTCCAATTTCATTTTAAATTACATTTACGTCATAAAAACAGCTACATTTTATTTCCAAAAAATTGGCTAAAAAAATAAATGAAATCATTTTTTGACACACTTGACATTATTTTTTTGACAAACTTATAATGCCATAATTCTCTATAATAATAATAAAATATCATGTCATACAAACTATTAATTTTATTTTTTCTAAAAAAATTGGGTAAAAAGAAATGAAGTGCGTAATCTTTACACGCTGTTGAAGTAAAACTTCTTTGGCCACTGCAGCAGGTATTACTAAAAATATTAAATATAAAATAAAATAGATATGTCATATTGAAATTTAGAGTTTCTTTCTAATATTCTTGATAATATAATTTATAATAATGTGTAATAAAAAGCCATATTTACATGTTTTACAAAGTTTTACAACGTATTACAAATTAAATTTCACGATGAATGCATGTCCACTTAGTTTAACAATTGGTACAACAATTGATGCATTTTTCAATAAATTTAGCAAATTGTCATAAACCCATAATTTCATATTTCAATTAAGCTAATAATTGAATTGACTTTGTAATACATTATGTAAATATTGCTTTTTATTACACAGTAAATTATATTATCAAGAAATGCAACTCTAAATTGCAATATATTTATTTTATATTTCTTCTTTTTATTAATACCTGCCACAGTAGCCAAAGAAATTTATTTCAACCGCGTGCAAAGATTACACGCACTCATATTTCTATTTAACAAAACAAATTTAATCAACACAAATATTTTTTCCCGTCCGGGAAAGCCCGGGATGCACACTCAAAACACCATGACCACCATGACAACCGTGACACCACCATGACCATCATGACCATTATGACCACCGTGAACACTATGACCACCATGACCACCGTGACCACCATTACCACCATGACTACCATGACCACCTTGATCCCCGTGACCACCATAACTACCATGACCACTATGACTACCATGACCACCATGACCACCATGACCCCTATGACCACCGTGACCACCATAACCACCATGGCCACTATGACCACCATGAGCACCATGACCACTGTGAACACCATGACCACCATGACCACCATTACCACCATAACCCCTATGACCACCATGACCACCATGACCACCATTACCCCCATGACCACCTTGACCACCATGACCACCATGACCGCCATGACCAACATGACCACTATTACCACCTTGATCCCCGTGACCACCATAACTACCATGACCACTATGACTACCATGACCACCATGACCACCATGACCCCTATGACCACCGTGACCACCATAACCACCATGGCCACTATGACCACCATGAGCACCATGACCACCGTGAACACCGTGATCACCATGACCACTATGACCACCATGACCACCATGACCACTATTACCACCATGACTACCATGACCACCATGACCACCATGGCCACTATGACCACAATGACCACCACGACCACACCATGACCACCATCTACAATTGACACATCCATCCAACTCATATAACGTTTAATACGAGACTGCATAAGTGAATAAAAAATATAATAACAAATGAGCAAATGAATGACTTGACCAATGACTGAACCATTCATTCACCTTTCATTATATACGCCATTTACCAAGTTTACGACAACTTTTTTCTCTGCCCTTAAAAAAGCCAAATATGCTGCCATTTTTATTAATTTACGAGTCTAAGCATCCATTGTAAACAAAAATGGAGCAGACATATAATATTTTGAAAACTGATATTAATAGCTATTTATGTACCTAGGGCGTTATGTAGGTTATTGCGCCCGGAAAGCGACGTAATCTAGCCCGAGGGCCTCTGGCCCGAGGGATGGATGTCACTTGATGGGCGTAATACCCAGTAACGCCAGTGGTGCATACAAGATTTTATGCTTCACTTAATAAGCTAAAAACTAAGAAAAAATTTTATTTATTAATCTATATTGATATGCAAACAAATACAAATGTATCGTAGTATGCCAAGAAAATAACTATTTTGAAGTTTAGAATAAATATTTGTTGTTTGAACGTTGCTATGTAAACAAATTCTCCTAAATTTTGTAGCGTATGACAAAAACATTGTATGACGTTTAAAATAATTTGATAGTTTTGGAAAACTATATGAACAATTAATAACTAAAATGTTGCTAAACATTTTTAAGCAAATGTCAAAATCTTTTACTAGCTTAAATTGAATAAAAATTATTTACATTGTGAAGACAAAACCACACTAAAAATAATTTTATTTAGTTTTTTAGCGTCTTAATAGCGGGCGTTATGAATTCATAATGCCCTCTCATAACGCCTCGGTTTTTATGAATGTGTTTATATATTGCGTATCCTAGACATTATAACAACTTTATATCATTGTGAAGCATAAATTAAATTAAAATACAAACTCCAAAAATTCGGATTGAAAATCATTAAATTTAATTCAAAATTGTGTTTAATTGAATTTCTGTTAAATTTTTAAACATCGAAAAATATGAACTATTTCTATAATGCACCAAAAACCAGTGAATATTTAAAATATGTGTGTCATAATCGAATTGTATCGTATATTTGCCGAATATTATATTCGTTTTTTATACTTCCGTTGCAAAATTCTCAAAACGCGCCTAAAGAAGTTTTACTTCAATAAATAAAAACCTTTCTTTTGACACACTTGACAACATTTTTTGACAAACTTATAATGCCATAATTCTCAATAATAATAATAAAATTTCATTTCAAACAAACAATTTTATTTTTTTCCAGAAACTTGGGGAAAAAAATAAATAAAAATCTTTCTTTTGACACACTTGACAACATTTTTTTGACAAACTTATATTGCAATAATCTAGTTTTTGATCTCACATACCAATCCCTTCCATCAAGGTTTCTCCAAATTTAATGTTCCTACTCGTAATCACTTAAAATGAACGTTTTTTAAGCCAAACATATGAAAATTTGCTATTTTTGACACACATAATAATTTTTTTGACACACTTCCGGTACAGTTATCGAATACAGCGTCCATTCGGACCTGTCCCTTGAGTATACCTATTTTTAGAAAATTTTTTGAAATCCCTCCAGCGGTTTTCCCTGCAGCGTAGGTAATGATGGACGGCCAACAGACAGACATACATTTTTTTTCTTGCTTTTTTAGAATCAGTTGTTAGGAAATAAAAATCCCCGTTATCCCTATTACGTGTTACCCTATGGTAACAACCGTTCTCACACCATCGTCACTTGCATTTCTTAAATCCAGTCCAACACCTTCGTGGTCTTATTTCTTTTATTGTTTCAAAATTTTTCCCATGATATATGAAGTTTTCATGGACAATTACCTCAACGGTGATATTTGAATAAAATAACCTTCGTTGTTCCTATTCCAGTCTGCAAGTGACGGAAATGGTTTTCTATTTCTATGTAAAATTATAAAATTTGTATAAATTTTTTTTTTCCCATCAAAAATTGCAAGTATTGCCATTTTTTTTTATTTTTTTCTTAAAACTCAGAAAATCGAAAAAAAGAGAGAAGTCAGTCGGTGGTAAACTAGTGAATAGTTGATGTAATTCTAATAATAGTTGAGATAATTTAAATAATAATTAAAATCCAAATAGTAATAGTGATTGATGCGGCGTCGATGAGAGGTGGACTGTATTTTTTTCCTTGACGATATATTTGATGTGAGTTGGTTGGCACATCAACTTCCAACACCGTGATGCAAATATAGACATATCTCAGCTCATATAATAATTGAAGTTATGTACATATGAGATGATTGATTGAAGCAATGACGAAAATATCTCAGCTCATATAATAGTTGAAATTATGTAAGTGAGATGAATGATGCAATGATGAAAATATCTCAGTTCATATAATAATTGAAGTTATGTAAACGAGATGATTAACTGAAGCGATGACGAAAATATCTCAGCTCATATAATAGTTGAAAATCATGCACATATGAAATGAAAATATATCAGCTCATATAATATTTTGAAGTTATGTAAATGAGAGGATTAACTGAAGTAATGACGAAAATATCAGCTCATATAATAGTTGAAATCATGTACATATGAGATGATTGATTGAAGTAATGACGGATATATCAGCTCATATAATAGTTGAAAATCATGTACATATGAGATGATTGATTGAAGCAATGACGAAAATATCAGCTCATATAATAGTTGCAAATCATGTACATATGAGATGATTGATTGAAGCAATGACGAAAATATCAGCTCATATAATAGTTGAAATCATGTACATATGAGATGAACGATGCAATGACGAAAATATCAGATCATATAATAGTTGAAATCATGTACATATGACATGAACGATGCAATGATGAAAATATATCAGCTCATGTAATAGTTGAAGTTATGTAAATGAGATGATTAACTGAAGCAACGACGAAAATATATCAGCTCATATAATAGTTGAAATTATGTACATATGACATGAACGATGCAATGATGAAAATATATCAGCTCATATAATAATTTAAAATCATGTACATATGAAATGAAAGATGCATGGAAACATCACCCGTTCCAATCGATGAAAACTTATACGAGGTTTTTTACTGCATGCACACTCGACGAATATTTGTCAGAGAACAAAGAAAAAACTATTTGGTTAATTTATATATACATTAAAAAACTGACCTGATGCACACAACTTTATATAAACTTCATTTTATTAATTTTACAATTACTGATTTAACACATGGGAATACAAAATATTTAAAATTCACTTAAAAACTAAAAGAGAGAGCTTAGCTCATACTCAACCAACTACATGGTAATACAAACAACACTTTTTACTGACAATACTATTCAGATAAAAATTCGTAAGAATAAGAGGACAAAACTACCAAAACAGTCCATTTTATAGAAAGCCAAAACTCTACAAATCATAAAACTCAACTACTGTCAAGTTTTCCAACGATCTCGAAAATATCGAATGAATAATATAGAATAACGAACACATCAATTCAATGTGAACATTGAGAATATCAAACTAAAAATCAAAATATACCGAACACATCAATTCAAAATTGACATTTAGATTGACATTTCAAAAGGATTGTTTTGGTAATATTTGCATAATTTTATAAATAATAAATAAATCTTTAATTGGTTTTGTTTTGATTCTAATTTAGAATATTTTAATTTTTCAGATGAACTAAAAAATTCACGATAATGCGTGAACATACTGGCGACCTTAAAGTATTTACTTTAACAAAATGAAACGGTCCAGGCTGCGACATGGTTGCAATTACGTAATCCCTTAAAACCAGTTACGGACAGCAACTAAAGTAAATTTTAAGTGTATGAATATTCAGGGATGACTGTAGTCGAGGTGAGTGACTTGTCAGACTGAACAGACTGGTCGCAGAACATTGTTGCTTGAGTTACGTGGACGATTGCAAATATTAATTAGTGAAATATAAACCACCACTAGTTTGTAATTACTTGATACAACAAACTGCTGCAAATCTTCAACATCAAGATGTGAGATTACGCTGATTCGTGCTACTGAGCGTTTCAGAATGGATTCAGCTGGGTTAATGGAAATGACAATAGGCTCAATTTAAAATGACACAACGATTGTACAACGAAATTGAGTTGTCGGACACACTCTGTGACGAAGAGTAGACCACATGAATGCTGCTTGTTGGATATGCTGAAGATTACGAGCTTCAATGAAGTTGGCAATGGTGTGGAAGCAGAATTTTTAAAAACATCACAATCCGCTACGTGAACCATACATACGACGAAACCAAGCTCTAAAAGGGTCAGCTGATGAGTTAATACCGATTTCCAACTGGACTGCTTTGAGATGAAACACGCGAACAATCGAACATGCATATGAACCATTTGTCAGTTGCATTTGAGCACGCATCTTGAGCTAATAGAGGGGGCCTGCACAAGTTAAATGTCAACGATTAAAGCTCGGTGCTACAACCTGAATTATCAATTTGGCAGACGGAAATGACAAAATATGAAATTCTAATTCAAACGAAATCATTTTCGGTTTGTAACATAAACTAGACGAAGGACGCGTGAAAATAACTAATGACTTTAATTCTTACTGAAGACTCCCATGTTACAAAATTATAATTAAACCTATAAACGACTTAAGATACTAGGACACGTGAAAATAACTAATGAGCTTAATTCCTACTGAAGACAACCATTTTACTAAATTATAATTAAACCTATAACGACTTAAGATACTACCGAACTATTAACTACCAAATATTTGAATTAAAACGAATTCTAATGACGGATACTATTGAATACAAAAGAGGCATGTAAGCCATTTAGCAAGTATACATTGGTTAACATTGGAAAAAATTGTTTGTTTTTGTCTCAACGACTATACGAAGGGGGACAACGAAGGTGGGCTGTCAGACACACTCTGCCAAGGTAACGAAGAATGAGACAAGAGTGAACATCTGTTGGAATTATGATAGCAACAAGGAGAAACGACGAAAAAATTAATGAAGCTAACACATCCAAATACCAGCGGATGTTGGACAAACCAATATCAAAACTTCCATGTTGACTGACGAACGATGTAGATTGAATAATTAATTATTTCACACCTAAAACCGATGATTTCGAAATGATCCGATGAATAAATTGGTAATTTAATATTGGAACATCCGATGAATATGCTATTTAATCTACTAGAATCCGATGAATATAATACATAATATAAACAGAATCCTAAAAATAACAATTAATCTAATCAGGTACGACGAATGATTTAAAAATACGACAGAACGGGTTTCTAAAATATTAACGAAGACAACAATTATATGGAACTCAAGTTACATTAAAGTACGACGAACTGAATTATTAACGGAAATAAGAAATTTATCTTGGAATTCAAATTCCATTAGAGTATGACGAGATGTATAAAAATTTTTTAAAAATATTAACGACGACAGCAAAATTATTTTGGAATTCAAATTCCATTCAGGTACGACGAGATTTTGTACGACGTTGTTTTTTCAAGAGGTCTTCGTAAGGGGAATCCGGCATGTTAACCTTATGGAAAATTAATACCGAAGAGAAAAACGGATGAACATTGTTCCAGACGAAATATGTCAATAAAATGAAACAATCCGACAAGCCATCCACCATAGACAATTAAACAATCGACTAAGCGACATTGTACACCCCGTAGTAGTGAATGACCCGAAAAAATCACGATTATATGATCACGCAAGTCGTGTTAATAAACAATGACAATATAAATGCTAGAGAAATGCATAATTTTAATGATATTTGACGAAAATTTAAATAATTAAGTTACTTATAAATTATACTAAATGGTACCTTAAATTATCCAAAAACGTTGGTTGGTTTTTTTTTCTTCCGAAGTTATTTTGAGACGAGCTGCGTATAATATCTGGCTCGAAGGACCAAATGATGCGGCGTCGATGAGAGGTGGACTGTATTTTTTTCCTTGACGATATATTTGATGTGAGTTGGTTGGCACATCAACTTCCAACACCGTGATGCAAATATAGACATATCTCAGCTCATATAATAATTGAAGTTATGTACATATGAGATGATTGATTGAAGCAATGACGAAAATATCTCAGCTCATATAATAGTTGAAATTATGTAAGTGAGATGAATGATGCAATGATGAAAATATCTCAGTTCATATAATAATTGAAGTTATGTAAACGAGATGATTAACTGAAGCGATGACGAAAATATCTCAGCTCATATAATAGTTGAAAATCATGCACATATGAAATGAAAATATATCAGCTCATTTAATATTTTGAAGTTATGTAAATGAGAGGATTAACTGAAGTAATGACGAAAATATCAGCTCATATAATAGTTGAAATCATGTACATATGAGATGATTGATTGAAGTAGTGACGGATATATCAGCTCATATAATAGTTGAAAATCATGTACATATGAGATGATTGATTGAAGCAATGACGAAAATATCAGCTCATATAATAGTTGCAAATCATGTACATATGAGATGATTGATTGAAGCAATGACGAAAATATCAGCTCATATAATAGTTGAAATCATGTACATATGAGATGAACGATGCAATGACGAAAATATCAGATCATATAATAGTTGAAATCATGTACATATGACATGAACGATGCAATGATGAAAATATATCAGCTCATGTAATAGTTGAAGTTATGTAAATGAGATGATTAACTGAAGCAACGACGAAAATATATCAGCTCATATAATAGTTGAAATTATGTACATATGACATGAACGATGCAATGATGAAAATATATCAGCTCATATAATAATTTAAAATCATGTACATATGAAATGAAAGATGCATGGAAACATCACCCGTTCCAATCGATGAAAACTTATACGAGGTTTTTTACTGCATGCACACTCGACGAATATTTGTCAGAGAACAAATAAAAACTATTTGGTTAATTTATATATACATTAAAAAACTGACCTGATGCACACAACTTTATATAAACTTCATTTTATTAATTTTACAATTACTGATTTAACACATGGGAATACAAAATATTTAAAATTCACTTAAAAACTAAAAGAGAGAGCTTAGCTCATACTCAACCAACTACATGGTAATACAAACAACACTTTTTACTGACAATACTATTCAGATATAAATTCGTAAGAATAAGAGGACAAAACTACCAAAACAGTCCATTTTATAGAAAGCCAAAACTCTACAAATCATAAAACTCAACTACTGTCAAGTTTTCCAACGATCTCGAAAATATCGAATGAATAATATAGAATAACGAACACATCAATTCAATGTGAACATTGAGAATATCAAACTAAAAATCAAAATATACCGAACACATCAATTCAAAATTGACATTTAGATTGACATTTCAAAAGGATTGTTTTGGTAATATTTGCATAATTTTATAAATAATAAATAAATCTTTAATTGGTTTTGTTTTGATTCTAATTTAGAATATTTTAATTTTTCAGATGAACTAAAAAATTCACGATAATGCGTGAACAGTGATCATTTGGACTTAAAATAGTTACATGTTAAGATTATTGAGAAATCTATATAAATTTTGTGTCTTTGTTTTTTGTGATTAACACAAGATAAATCAATGAAAAATAACGTGAATTAAAATTAATTGTGTTTCTTTTGGATATTTAAGTGGCAAAAGAAAAAAAAAATCAAATATCACATATTAAGAAACCAAAAGTACATGTTTTTAAGTAAATATAAATTACATATTAAGAAACCAAAAGTACAGGTTCTTAAGTAATTATTAAGTACCTATTAAGAAACCAAAAGTACACGTACATATATGTTTTTTTAAGAAAAGTGAAGCAACCAAATATGTTTGTTTGTGGATATTTAAATGACTAAATCCAAGATTATATATATATAAGAAACCGAAACAATTGGTGTTTTTGTGATGGTTAGAAATATTTAAAAAAATATAATTTAAATGATATCAGTATGAAATAAACGAAAATTAAATAAAAACAAAATTTAGTGGAAGCCTCGTGTCTTTATATTATTTTTACCTGGGAACACCACAGAAGACAACGCCGATAGAACCAGCAGCTGTATTAGGCTAAGAGTAAGTAATAATGTTTAGTACTTCTTATAGTCTAATTTTTTCTCAATATATAAAACTAAATCATTAAAATGAATAATAACCTTAAGAACATGTCGTAATAAACTACTAATAGTGAGGGTGTGTGGGTGTGAATTGAGTTAGCGAGGGCCGGGCAGTTCCACAGATGACTAGGGTCTTCAACCCTCTACCGGCACCTTTTCTTATAAGTTTCAAAGTAATAGCTCCCGCTATCCCAGCTATTACAAATTGGCGCGAAACAAAACCTTATTTTTATTTATAAAAATAAAACAGAAAGGACCCTTGGAGGATCTTTTAATATAGTTTAGTAATTATGTAGTGAATTTTTTTCGATTAAATTAACTGTGATACACGCGCAGGAGTGGATGAGTTGGCCTTCGACTGACCATTCAACGAGTCTTACGAGCTCGTGCACTCCAGTTAGGTGATGGAATTGACTAAGGGATGGTTTGACACCGTCAGCAATGACTAACTGAGAAAATATGACACAATGGTCGAGCAGATCATAGTGTTAGCCTACTAGTTAAAGCTGAATAGTGTACAATTCAACACTTAGATCAATTACTATCATATACGTTTATAATTTGAGCCCCGTTTTCTGATTAATTTATTGTTTTAGAACGTATTCGTTTAATGTGTTTGGTGGGAGTGAACGACTCAAGGTATGGTACTGACTGATCATAAGAGGGCAAAGGTTAAATTTGCATCTTTGATGGTCTAGTGAGTTCTTGTGGCTCTGAGACTGGTTAACTATTACAAACGATCATTTCCTCTCTTAGCTCTCAATACAGGTTCCAGGTTGTGATGGAGAAGCTGAAGTTACATCAGCTTAGAAAATACAGAGTGCAAGCTGGTCATCTACCAACTTGCTCTGGCTAGTTGTTGTGATTTCTCCGGATTCGTCATAAAACCTGAACACCTACTAACTTCCCAACCGTAGAGTAGCATACTTTTGATAGTTTAAATTTTTGTTCTTAGTTTTTTTTCTAAATTTATTTTAGCATCATTTTTGGAAGGGTACTGCCTAGCACATGACTCGGACACACACACAACACTCACACATATATTTTATAAATTAACAAAATAAATAAATAGTAATAGTAATAAAACAGTTTACTTTCAGTTGATAAATAAATAACACATTCAGGAATTTTAGATCAACAGTTTTATTATAATTCTAATTAATAATTAAATGGCCTAGAAATAATTTTTGACGTATAGTTTTAGTAAATAAATAGATTGAGTAAAAATAATTTTTGCTTTTATTTTAATAAATAAACTTTTGCGTATAATTTTAATAAATAGATAAACTGACTATAAATAATTTTTTGATTATAATTCTAATAAATAATTAATGGGCCTAAAAATAAGTTTGGCGTAAAATTTTAATAAATAAATAAATTGCCTATAAATAATTTTAGCTTATAATTTGAATAAATAAACTTTGGCGTCTTATTTTAATAAATAGATAAACTACCTAGAAATATTTTTGGCAAATAATTTTAATAAATAATTAAATGGCCCATAAATAATTTTTGCTGGTAATTTAATAATTAATTGAAGGCCTATAAAGAAGATCTGAATTGTTAGATTGTTAACAATTACATACAACCTAGAACATTTTGTTGCTCACTACTGACTCGAAGATTCGAATTCCCTGTGTACTACATACAGTACGAATTTGCTATTCCTTTGAAAAGGAACCACGTAATTTCCTTTACGGATAGTAGATTGGTAGATAGAGAGATAGTGATTAAGCAATTATACCTTCCAATTCAACCCTTTTGATGATCAAGTGTTAATTTTTTTTTGGTTTATATTAAGTTTAATTAACCTAAAATTGAATCAGATAAGGGATAATACTTTTCTCTTGGGAATTCAGTTTAAATCTTACGTATCTCAATACCTCAAAAGTGACATTGCAAAATACCGAGAGAATCAGAAATGAATATTTATGAAAATATTTACAACAATAAATGTTTCCTCTGCACTGAAAAACTGAATTCAGACAAGTTGTTGGTAGAAGCACCCTGCACCCATGTTTTCCATGACAGTTGCATTGCAAAGTGGCTAGAAGAGGAGCCACATTGCCCCATTTGTAAAAGAAGCTGTCAACAGTCTGATGTGCATCTCTTGCCGGAGGATCGACGTCCCTTTTCCCCGATTTCACAAACAAGAAAGAATAAGGCACAGCCACAAACACCTGTGGTCAATCGGCAACCAGAGTCTCTCGGTGCTATACCTAAGACGTGGATTCGACCGAATACTAGGGCTGAAGAAAAAAGGCGACAAGCTGAACGTGCAGGTGTAAAAGCATCAGAAATTGTCGCTAGTTCGCCAAAAGATAATCCGGGAAGACAAGACCAGCCAGCAGATAAGTCAGCAACGATGATCGATTTTTCCGTGATCCAACAGGCCATGGAAGTAAGCATTCGAAAAAGTGTAGAACAGATGCAGAGAGCCTTTGACGAAAAATTTGCGAATCAGTTACTCTTTTCGGAGGGGGTGAAAACAGCTAGTCACCCGCAAAATCCCTCCACATTGTCTATGCATGCACCTAGGGGAAACCAAGGACCTCTTCAAAATTCCAGGAACCTAGGTAATATAAACCCCTCGTACGTAGCGAATCCTGCAGCTTATCGTCATCATTCCTTAAACGAGAAACACTCCACCATCATTCGTAGCTGGAATGTCTCTTTCAGTGGAAGACCAACGGAAATGGAGGTGGGAGAATTTATATATCGAGTGAGCACTTTAAATAACATCGCTTTCCCAGGTAGTTATGATGCGGTTGTGGCTCATGCTCACTTATTATTCACAGAAAGAGCTTCAGAATGGTATTGGAGATTCCATTGATTTCCATTCCATGGAGATTCCTACGTACTGAGTTTGGTGATCGTAGCACCGATGAAGAAATAAAAGAGAGAATGCGAGCCCGTAAACAACGTCAAAATAAGAACTTTGACTCTATGTTTAATGACATTTTGAGGCAAAGTGATCGGCTCAGTGTTCCAGTAGCTGATAGAGAATTATTGAATATACTTTTGAACAATCTTCGCAGTGAAATACGAAGAGAATTGTGCTACGTTGAGGTATTTACAGTTGAACATCTTCGCGACCTCTGCCGTAAACGGGAAAAACTTCTAGCTAGTCTACCGCTGCCACCTCGTAACTTTCCTCATCGCCCTACACAGACGGTATCCGAAATTGCTCCATCTACATCATATCATTATCCTGCGACTGAGGATACGCTTTCTTCATTACCTGATACTATTCCTGAATCCAACAACCTACCGCAGATTTCTGATGACCCCGTAATTTCCGATGTCTCAGCTATTCATAATCCCAACTGTCATCGTGAGCCAAACAGAACTTTAATTTGCTGGAACTGCAAGCTAGAAGGACACCGGTTTCAGGATTGTCTACAACCACCTCGACTTTTCTGTTGGAGTTGTGGCAACGAGGGGGTTTACAAATCAAATTGCACTAGATGCTATTTAAACAAGACCGGGAGCGTGCAGAACATCCAGTCACGCTTCCAAAAGCCAACCCAATTTTAAAGTCAAACACCTCACTTCACCCAACTCCACCTTTAAGAATGCGTTGCCCAGAGTAGTTGGGAAGTAAAACTATTTTGAAGCGAGATTCATCAGCTTGTACTAAATCGTCTATACCTCATCACTCATTTAAATCACTTGAGCAGAGACTCAAAGAATATATGGCACTAAGAACCAGTCTTGGAATTAATGCACTTACAACATCTCGTAAGTATACTCGTTCAGCATTGCGTATTAGAAATTTCTGGAAGAAACGACGATCCTTTCGGTCATCGATTATATCCTCAATCACATCAGTGAAAGATGATCTCCGCGCTTATGCTGAGGTTCAACTTTTAGGCAGCACAAGAGTCGGATTACTAGATAGCGGAGCGTCACTTAGTGTAGTGGGAGGCACTTTCGCACTAGAGCTTCTCCGTACCCCAACACTATTTACACGTTCATCGGTAAAAGTTAGAACAGCGGATGGCGCTAGCCAGGAAGTGGTAGGACATCTGAACACTGAGATAAGGTTCCAAGGTCGGACAAAGTCCCTAGATCTCGTAATTATACCATCTCTCACACAAAACCTCTATCTAGGTATTGACTTCTTTCGGTTGTTCAACCTGTTTCCACCGTTAACAAATCAGATCCCGAAAAAAACCGAAACCTCGGTAATATGTACTTTGACAGCTGACGAGGAAGGGAAACTGCAAGATGTCATTCAGCTGATTCCGTCTTTTGCGAAAATGGGATTGGGCAGGACGCATGTATTGACTCATGTCATTGATGTTGGCGATGCAACCCCTATCAAACAACGCCACTATCCAATATCTCCTGCAGTAGAGAAGTTAATGGGGGAGGAGCTGGACCGCATGTTAGCTCAGGGTATCATTGAGGAATCTGATAGTGACTGGAGCTCGCCAGTGGTCTTAGTTCGAAAGCCAGGGAAGCTTCGTCTATGCTTAGATTCGCGTAAGGTGAACAGTGTAACGAAAAAAAATGCATACCCCTTACCACAGATCGAAGGAATACTAAGCCGACTCCCGCAAGCTAATTACATCTCTAGTTTAGACTTAAAGGACGCCTTTTGGCAGATTCCCCTGGATGAGGATTCAAAAGAAAAAACAGCGTTTACAGTCCCAGGCCGTCCTCTTTATCACTTTGTTCGTATGCCTTTTGGTTTGTGCAACTCACCACAGACGATGTCTAAAGTGATGGATCGAGTAATACCATCAAGGTTGAAGACTCAGGTCTTCGTATACCTAGACGATCTTTTAATTGTGACAGATACGTTTGAGTCACATCTTCATATATTAACTGAACTGGCAGGCTGTTTAAAGAAAGCTAATCTCACCATAAACATTGAGAAGAGCAAATTTCTGCAATCCGAGATCAAATATCTTGGGTATGTCATTAGTAGAGCCGGGATTAACATCGACCAGGAGAAAGTTGCAGCAATATCAGAGTTCCCAGTTCCTTCGTCAGTGCGCCAGGTTCGTCGATTTTTAGGGATGTCAGGATATTACCGACGGTTTATTTCCGACTACTCTTCGATTGTGACACCTATTACTGAGTTATTAAAGAAATCCCATGGTAAATTTAAATGGACTGTTGAAGCCGATGCAGCTTTTGTCAATATCAAGAAAGCTTTGACTTCAGCGCCAGTGCTGGCCAACCCAAACTTTTCAGAACCATTCATATTACAGTGTGATGCAAGTAACGATGAAATAGGCTGCGTGTTGACTCAATTAGGAAAAGATGGCAGTGAACATCCGATTGCATACATGTCTAAGAAATTAAACCCAGCCCAAAGGAACTACTCCACTAGCGAAAAGGAATGTCTGGCAGTAGTTCTAGGAATAAAAAAATTTCGAGCGTTCGTTGAAGGGCACCCATTTAAAGTAGTAACCGACCATTCTGGTTTAAAGTGGTTGATGAGTCAGAAGGATTTATCAGGACGACTGGCGCGCTGGAGTTTGAAACTTCAAGGGTACACCTTTGACATTGAGTACCGAAAAGGCAGTTTAAATATAGTTCCGGATGCATTGTCAAGAATAAACTCCGTAGACTTGATTGATACCGTGACCGATAACTTTTCCCAAGCAATTGATTTAGATTCACCAGCATTTCAGTCTACCAAATATCTAGAGTTAATTAAAATCGTCGAGGATGGGAAAGAAGTACTACCAGATTTACGAGTGGAAAAGGGTAGGGTTTATAAGAAAGTTGGATTCACTTCGTGTTTAGAAGGTGAGCCGTGGAAGCTATGGGTTCCCGAAGAACTAACCCACAACTTGATTGAAATAGCACACGCAGCACCAACGGCAGCCCATGGCGGAGTAGCTAAAACCTTACATAAGCTACGTCGTTTTTATTTCTGGCCGAGAATGTTGTTCCAAGTACACTCGTTTGTATCCCAATGCAAGATATGTAAAGTAGTTAAAGCTCCCAACCAAACTTTACGTGCACCAATGATAGCTCCTCTAAGAACCGAGAGGGTAATGCAACGATTATATATTGACTTATTAGGCCCG
The DNA here is from genome assembly GCA_963693315.1 of Diogma glabrata. Taxonomy (NCBI): domain Eukaryota; kingdom Metazoa; phylum Arthropoda; class Insecta; order Diptera; family Cylindrotomidae; genus Diogma; species Diogma glabrata. The sequence goes on from CAVNZG010000259.1 coordinate 19,024, forward strand.
TACCCCAGGACAAAAAATTCTAATATTGGACTGTTGGTGGTACTAGACCATATTTCCAAATTCGTGTTCCTGTTCCCCCTTCGCAGTTTCACTTCTACTCCAATCTGCAATCTTCTGGAAAGTCAAGTATTTCATGTGTTTGGTTGTCCAGAGATTGTGGTTTCGGATAACGGAACGCAATTTAAATCCAAGTTTTTCCAACAATTCCTAGCGAAGTATGGTATAAAACACACTCGCACTTCTTTATATTCACCCCAGGCAAATGCTTCCGAGAGAGTGAACAGGAGTGTGCTCGCCGGAATCAGAGCCTTCTTAAAGGAAGATCACACCAAATGGGATAAAAACTTGAGTGAAATTTCTTGTGCTTTGCGCAGCTCATATCACTCTACCATCGGCTGTTCTCCTTACTACGCTTTGTTTGGTCTCCCCATGATCACGCATAGTTCATACTACACTCTACTAAGGAAGTTGGATTGCCTGGAGGAGTCCAGTGACTGTTTAGATCGCGCTGACACTCTGTCTAACATTCGAGCGCGATTAAAAGATCTAATAGCAAAAGCTTTTGTGACCAGTGCTGCGCGATACAACCTGCGGGGCCGTAAAAATTTGTTCCAACCGGGTGAAACGGTTTTTCGACGAAACTTCATTCTGAGTGATGCAGGCCGAAATGTCTCAGCTAAACTAGCACCGAAATTTGTAGAGGCCAAAGTACTCCAATTGGTCGGAAATTCATCTCTAGAGCTCGAAGACATAGCGTCCAAACGGGTGGGAATTTATCACACCAAGGATGTGCGGAAATAACACATGTTAGGCTTAAGTTGTTATTCCATGCCTAATAAAATTCCACCTTATTAGATCTGATCTAACTGGATCTTTCGTGTTATTACAGGTCATTACAGAATTGCTGTTACAACGTCACAATAATTAATTTACCATCATGCAGAAGAGTAAAATTCTGACCTTCATCCTAGGTCTAAGCGTATTGGTCCTCCTTGAAGGCAAGGTCATACATACAACAGAAGGCAAAATATGGAAGCTACTAGACGCCGAGTGCGAGGTACTCGTTGACAATACATCTATAGTGGTTACTGTTGACGATTCCAAACTGTGGGTAAGACGGACTATAATGGCTGTGGCAAACATTATGTTCGGAGACATCGACCTCATGAACCTATATGTTGAGCCTGCTCATTGTCTAATACGCCAGATTACATCCTATGGGTGTATAGGTTGTAATATGAAACCGTATGTGGTGCTTCAAGCGTACAACATTAAAACCCCCGGAATATTGCCTTTCACTTCAGACTGTTCGTTCCAGACCCATTATGTGAGCTGTAATCCTAACCCGTATATTCTGGAACACGACAACACTGAACGGTCGTGCAGTTTGTATACAAAGAGAACGAACCAAACGGTCAATATCACCATCCATTACCAATTCGTAGGGGTAGTTAGGGTTCCCACGCCACAGGTGCTAGACTCCACCTTCGGACAAATGACTAAAGATTTGCTGACCGCGCCTGAATTTATTAAATCCTTAAGTTTCTCCTTCGCCACCTTTACTCTTGCTGCCGTGGTGGTAACCTCTGTCATCCGAGTTTGTAAAGTCTTATTAGTAAGTAAGTTTAATGGTGAGGTGGAACGGGCTACGGCCCGCAATTGATTTGATGGACCCACTGCATAACTATCTACCAATGATATAAAATTTTAGCTTATTTCTTTCTCTAAATCTGATTTAAATATCTTTTCCTTTAGTACGTTCCACTTAATGGGATTTCCTCTTTCAGATCAAAGCAGCTGTATGCTGTAGCTATTTGTTCTGTGTTGTTAGGAAATAAAAATCCCCGTTATCCCTATTACGTGTTACCCTATGGTAACAACCGTTCTCACACCATCGTCACTTGCATTTCTTAAATCCAGTCCAACACCTTCGTGGTCTTATTTCTTTTATTGTTTCAAAATTTTTCCCATGATATATGAAGTTTTCATGGACAATTACCTCAACGGTGATATTTGAATAAAATAACCTTCGTTGTTCCTATTCCAGTCTGCAAGTGACGGAAATGGTTTTCTATTTCTATGTAAAATTATAAAATTTGTATAAATTTTTTTTTTTCTCATCAAAAATTGCAAGTATTGCCATTTTTTTTTTATTTTTTTCTTAAAACTCAGAAAACCGAAAAAAAGAGAGAAGTCAGTCGGTGGTAAACTAGTGAATAGTTGATGTAATTCTAATAATAGTTGAGATAATTTAAATAATAATTAAAATCCAAATAGTAATAGTGATCATTTGGACTTAAAATAGTTACATGTTAAGATTATTGAGAAATCTATATAAATTTTGTGTTTTTGTTTTTTGTGATTAACACAAGATAAATCAATGAAAAAAAATCCCAGCGGCAGGTATATCCGCTAGAAATAGGTAGATTTCGGGGTCAGACGGTTTTGTGTCCAAATAAAATTAGATAAGTCAGATTAGTTTAAATAAAAAATATAAGTAGAAACAGAATAATTCAAAAAAATTATCGAACCAAATTAAATACATTATCCGAACCAACTCCATCAATACAATTTCGGAACAGTTTTATTTAAGTTGGTTTAAACTACTTTTAATAACATATTAAATCCACCAAAGATCAAATGAACTACGTCACAACTACAATTATACTATCACACATAATTTATAATCAAACATTATCAAACAATTTTATTTCAAAATCATCTTTTGTTGTTGTGTTTTTTTGTTCTTATTTAATCTTTTTTCAAACGGTTACTTAGTAAAAAAAATAAAAACAAAAGAGATTTTGATAATTTTTCTATGGTATTAAATGGGTTGATATTTTTCTTGTAAGGGTTGCATTATAATGCTTATAAAAATGGAACCTTTTGGGTTAGAAAGCTGAAATTTTTTGAGGCTATAGTTGAAAAGTATGTTTAAAAGCTAAGATTTAAATAACATAAACTGAAACATGATGAAAGCATTGCCTTTTGCGTTTGTTTTCATTTCAACAGCCGTAGGGTCTCAACCGTTAGACTTAAACTATTATTTTTGAAAATTTTGGAAAGATTTATATTTCAAGTACGTGAAAAAAAGTTTTCAAATATGAGCTTGGCCATTTCAGCTAGATCAAGGACAGCAAAGTTTAGTAAATTTTTAAAACAGCTGATTTTTGAGGAACCTGAAACGCCAAAGTGGTCATCTGGATAAAAATGATAGAAAAAAGTTCAAATATTCAATATTTTTAAATTTTATTAAAATATTATTATTAAAACGGAAGTTATAGCGCCCTAGATTAGTCGACTTTTTAGACTCTAGCCGCTTAACTGGTACCCGGATATGGCCAGTTCACGAACTTGTCCAAGACATTATTTGCCGAAACATACACAGAAAATTATTTTGGTGTAGGTCGAAAAATGCGACCGTGAGAGTGCCGCTAAATTCCGTTATACCTCATATCGTTATATATATATATAATTTTTTTTTTTTTTGTTTTTCCATCTCCGCTTATCACATATAGTCGTTTGGCATCAAAATTTTTCCGAAATTCCGAGATGAAGCCCATTGCAATAGGTAGATTTTTATATGAAATCTACCTAATAACATGAATTAAAATTAATTGTGTTTCTTTTGGATATTTAAGTGGCAAAAGAAAAAAAAAAATCAAATATTACATATTAAGAAACCAAAAGTACATGTTTTTAAGTAAATATAAATTACATATTAAGAAACCAAAAGTACAGGTTCTTAAGTAATTATTAAGTACCTATTAAGAAACCAAAAGTACACGTACATATATGTTTTTTTAAGAAAAGTGAAGCAACCAAATATGTTTGTTTGTGGATATTTAAATGACTAAATCAAAGATTATATATATATAAGAAACCGAAACAATTGGTGTTTTTGTGATGGTTAGAAATATTTAAAAAAATATAATTTAAATGATATCAGTATGAAATAAACGAAAATTAAATAAAAACAAAATTTAGTGGAAGCCTCGTGTCTTTATATTATTTTTACCTGGGAACACCACAGAAGACAACGCCGATAGAACCAGCAGCTGTATTAGGCTAAGAGTAAGTAATAATGTTTAGTACTTCTTATAGTCTAATTTTTTCTCAATATATAAAACTAAATCATTAAAATGAATAATAACCTTAAGAACATGTCGTAATAAACTACTAATAGTGAGGATGTGTGGGTGTGAATTGAGTTAGCGAGGGCCGGGCAGTTCCAAAGATGACTAGGGTCTTCAACCCTCTACCGGCACCTTTTCTTATAAGTTTCAAAGTAATAGCTCCCGCTATCCCAGCTATTACACAGTAGCTCCTAAAACGTCGAGAAATGCCAAAAAAGTGGGAGCAAGAATTTCACTTTGAGCTCATTAATGTAATACTTAGGTCTTTCAGACCGAAGTAAAACTTCAAAAATTAAATAAAAAAGAATACATTAAAACAAAACAAAAATAAATTCATAATACTAATTTTTAAACAATTTTTCAAAAAACTAGGTTGTCAATGGCACCATCACTCAATTTTGTCCGAATTTTCGTGATGAAACGCTAAATATGGGTCGGAGTTGGATGCAGTGATTCACTAGATCCAACCCATTCCTAAAAATTACGATAGGTTCGTAGGAGCCATCATTTCAACTGCAAAGAAATGCATCCCAAGAGCAATTCCGGTGAAGAATACATTCCTGGTTGGAGTAGAGAGAGCGATATATTTATTATTTGAGGAGCACCTTAGTAATGTTGAGGCAGACGTGGTTAATGACTTAATATACTCACTGTACACCGCGAGGAAATAAAAGTGGATTAACGCTGTTGAAAACATAGATTTTTCCCATTGTAGTAGGGCAGCTTGGAGTCTTCTTCGGAAGCTGGATGGCTCAAACTCAGTTACTCGTGCTAACAATGAAATAAATCCAAACGACATTGCAAATCACATTGTAAACATGTCTCGTTCCTCTATTAATCGCCTTCATAAGAGAAGCACTAAACATAAATTAAGAGAAATGAAGCGCAAGTTTTAGGTAGATTTCTCAGAAAAATCTACATATTTTAAGTTTTATTGGTTTTAATTTGTTGTGTTTATATGTGTCAAAAAAGCCATACAAAAACACCATGACACCATATGTAAAAATATAAACCCGCTTATCATTGCGTGGATTATCAAGATGGTACAGAGTCGGAAGATAACGGCTACACTAGGTGATTATTCAGTGACTGTTACTGACCGTTACGGCTGCCCGCAAGGGGCGTGCTCTCTCCACTACTTTGGCTAATGGTGGCTGATGATCCCCTCACAAAGCTAAATGATTCCGACGACTTGGCAGTCATGGTTAGAGGGAAACATGACTACATTGTCGATGGTCGAACCCAGACAGCTCTTAATATTGTATCAAAGAGGTGCAACAGATTGGGACTGTCGATCAACCCCCGAAAAACAAGCATTGTCGTTTTCACAAACAGGAGAAACTTTAATTTCATTTCTCCTGTTCTAAACGGTGATCCAATACAAACATCAAAAGAGGTTAGACCTCTAACCTCTTTTGATGTTTGTATTGAATCGCCGTTTAGAACACGAGAAATGAAATTAAAGTTTCTCCTGTTTGTGAAAACGATAATGCTTGTTTTTGGAGGTTGATCGACAGTCCCAATCTGTCCCAATCTGTTGCTTATTTAGGTGTGATCCTGGATAGCAAACTAACCTGGAACTCACACCTGAAATATATCTCCGATAAGGCAAACAAAGTTTTCTTCACATGCAAAAACCTGTTTGGGAAAACATGCGGTCTTAGTCCAAAAATGATACTTTGGTTGCACCAAAGTCTTATTAAACCAATTCTAACATATGCAGCTTTAGTTTGGTGGCCTAAAACGCGCCAAATAACTGCTCAAAATATGTTTACAAAAATACAAAGGCTTGTGTGTCTTAGTGCCACAGGTGCTTTCAAAACCACGCCAACGTCAGCAATGGAGATTCTAAAGCTTTCACCATTGCACCTACATGTTAAATCTGTAGCGGTGTTGAGCGTTCATAAACTGCAGCTCACAGAAGGGTTTAAGCCGGGCAATCTAACCGGACACCTTAAAATCCTTTCTGAATTACAAGCTGAACTGCATACATACCATATTTCAGATTGTATGCCAAAAACAATAGATTTAGACAGTCACTTTGATGTCAAGATATTGGCCAGAGGTCGTATTAAAAACTACATACGGTCACTGCCACATAACACCAGCATCTGGTACACAGATGGTTCTCGAACCAATATGGGCACGGGATCAGGAGTGTTTGGTCCTAGAACAAAACAAATGGTTGCCTTAGGCACCACAACAACCATATTTCAAGCAGAAATTTTGGCCATTAGCAGTTGCGCTTTGCTATGTGCCGAAGAAAATACCAAAATATTGAAATATATATTATCTCTGACAGCCAAGCAGTACTCTTGGCACTAAAATCTACGCGCTTTGATTCAAAACTTGTAAGGGAATGCTACCAAAATCTACTAAAAATCTACTGCAGTAATATAGTAACGCTTGTGTGGGCACCTAGCCACACAGGAATACAAGGAAATGCTATCGCTGACGCTTTAGCAAAGCAAGGTGCCAATAAAAAGTTTGTTGGACCGGAACCATGCTTCGGGATGGCCAAGAGTTCGCTCAAAGGCACAATCCAAACACGGAAACAGGAACAAAATGCTAAATTATGGAGAAGAAGAGAAGGACTAGTACACTCCAAGAATTTTCTAGGTAACCTCCCTCTTTCAACCTTAAAAACAATCGACTTAAACAGAGAGTCTCTAAGAATTTTAACGTGGTACGTTACTGGATTTGGTCCTTTAAACCACCATCTTAACAAAATGGGCCTTGTTGTTTCCGTCAGGTGTAGATTCTGCTACTCGGACGCGGAAACGATGGAACGCGTCATCTGCAGCTGTCCTGATCTCTTTTGGCACAGATACAACTAATTTGGTCATAGAAGACTAACACTTCCATTACCACAAAACGTCACTCCAATTGAGCTAATTAATTTTATTAAAAGTCTCAACTTGGATGACAGAATACAACCAGTAATGGCACAGACGACGACTGACTAATAACACAATCAGGGTAACCACAATAGATCTTCAGGTCGCAGTGCTACTTGAACTGCAAGTCTCAAGGCCCTCCAATAAAAAAAAACAAAGAAATTCGTGGGCCACTAAAATTTTCCTCCAGACCAATGGTACGCGGACCAACGGTTGAGAAATACTGCTCTAAACGATATCATTCGAACTTCAACGGTTAAATTTTTTTTAATAAAATTATTCGAACAAATGTTAGAAAGTTAGAATTTTAGTCGTACTTACCATAAGCAATTTAATTTCAAAATTAGTTCGGATTGGGAAAATTTTCGTTTTTCATGCATGTTGGGGTGCCGCCTATGCTCATACTATGCACTTTAAAAGAATTCTAAAATAAGGAGTATTTTTTATTTTGTCCATACTACTTATATGCCAAATTTCAGAAAAATTAAAAATGGTCAAGTTTTCCCCACACATATTCATCATCATTCTTACGCGTACCTATTCTTATTATCAAGATAGGAAATTATCAAACAAAATACAAAGAATCTTTTTAATCATTAATTTAAAATTCTCTTTAAAAGAAGATAATCACAAATCATATTTTTTATATCAAAATCTCAAATCATCTGTTTTTCCATTTTTTTAATTACTTTTCCAAAATAAACTTTACTTTATTTTACTTTCCCTATCATTTATCAATCGAATAAAAACCGATCATAAAAAACATCGTTCATATAACTTTAACCAGAACTTAACTTTAACTGGGGGATAACAAAATGTTTCGGTTTCACCACAATTCTCTTTGTTAAATTAAGCAACGGTTAAACTTAACAATAAGTTGAAATGCTATTAGTTTTGAATAACCAAACCGAATTTTGAAAAATAAAAGATAAGAAAATCCTGCAATCTCAAACTTATGAAATAGATAAAATAAAATGTTTAATTTATTTATTTTATATTTTAATTTTTCTTTCAACATTTCTCATATTTCATTCATTCATATTTTTCATCCAAATATGACATATCGCATTTCTCTTGGTTAAATTTTAACTTAAATATATTTTGTAGATCAAGTTCTCTGAGAATTTAAGATAATATTTAGCTAACCGAGACTGGTGAAACCCATTTCCTTCAGTTAAGTGGCAGTTAGCTTAAATTTAACTTAACTGAGGATGGTGAAACTGGCCCTTATTGTTTTAAATGATTATGGACATTTTCTTTAAATGCCTGAGGGGAAAATTCATCGGGAAATACATAGGGAGGCATTGAGTTCCACAATTTGGCCACTCTATTAAAATAGTCGTTCTGAAAGGACACAGTTCTACAACGAGGTATTTGTACAACAAATGGATGGGATAACTCGGCAGCTCTTGTTTGTTGATTATACTGCGCACACGATAGAATGATATTTTGAATTTCCTTAGAGGAGAATTCGCTAAAGTTATATTTATAGTAGATTGACAATTCAGCCACATTTTTTCTGTGCTGGAGTGAATCAAGCTGGTCCGTTAGTTCGGTATTACCAATCAACCGTATTGCTTTTCTCTGTACAGAGTCTAGACATTTTATTGTTGACTGACAAGCACCTCCCCAAACATGACAGAAGTACTCCATACATGGACGAATAAAGGACTTGAAGATTAGCAAAATTTGCTCGGGATTGAAATACTTTTTACATCGACTCAAGAATCCTAATTTTTGCATTGCAAATTTAGTGAGGTTGAACACATGTTTATTCCATTTCAGGTTATTTTGAATATCCACTCCAAGAAGTCTAACTGATTCAACCTCACGCAATTCCTCGTGGTTTATTTTAATAGGGAAGATTTTATGTCGCTCTATTCGTGAAAGACGGCATAGTTTGGTTTTAGTTGGATCAAATGAAACAAGATTACGATCTCCCCATTCCATTATACGCTCCAGATCTTTGTTCACGCAAAGAAATAATGTGCTTTATTAACAAAAAAGCAAAGCTAATTTAACAAAAATATTGTTACAAATTCAACTTACTTGTGACTTTGCTAATAGTACAAATTTGAAAACGTTAAATTAACTTATGAAAAGGTAATATTGAATCATTAATTATTTTTTTATTTCACTAAATGCAAAGTTAACTTATCTTTGTTAAATGCTAAAATGAAAAATCTTTAAAGTAAAATTATCTACCTTCTTATAACTACATTTTACCAAAAGCATTGCGAAGTCTACAAAACAGTTAAAGTAAAGCTAACCATATGAAGAAGTGGAAATAGCTCTGCAAGGAAGTAAAATAGTCAACCAAACATAAGTGAATTTAACTTATTTTTAAATCGTTGAATTAACATTGCCTATAAAGTGTAAAATGCGCACCACCAAGTTAAATTCAGATAACAGCTAAGGTAAATTTAGGTATGTACAGAGGTAACGAAAGCATTGTTTTTAGTATATATATATATATATATATATATATATATATATATATATATATATATATATATATATATATATATATATATATATATATATATATATATATATATATATATATATATATATATATATATATATATATATATATATATATATATATATATATATATATATATATATATGAGCAATTTCTCTTAGAATTTTTTTTTTCGACCAGGGGTCTTCACAGGGTGCCCCTCAATTTTTTGTTATTTTGTGATGTGACTGCATTTTGACGAGCGATTGTAGAAAAACTACTGAATCGATTTTCATAAATGATATGTCGTTGAATAGGTATTAGAACAAAGTTTTTAAAAATGTACACTGTTAATTTTTTGAAACAATTTTTAACGGTGTAACATAAGAAAAAAACGGTGTAATTGAAAAAAAGATGGCATAGCCTCTTTTTTTTTTTTTTTTTTTTTTTAACTAAATTGAAGCTTATTTTATATCTAACCACTTGTGAAAGTTGAGGACACGCGTTATTTTTTGTTTTAAAGATAAAATTCGTTGTGCATATGACTGTCGGGAATCAGTTTTTTTTGTTCTGAAGGAAAATTATAAAAATGGCGTTATAAACTAAGAGATATTTTTTTTATGTTAAATATCAAATATTTTATTATTAGATGAACTTTTTAAAATATTATAAAAATTATATATGTAGTACAATAAATAAAATAAATACAATTGTTAAAAATGATTTACTTATTTTACAAACAGAAGTTTCTTTTGAATAGGAAAGCACTTCTGCAATTATTTTCTTTGTATTAGATGGCATAAAAAATGAAATGTTTATTTATCACTTTTAGTAATCTTTTAGTCTTCTTTATGGTGGCATAAGTTAATTAGTTAATTTAAGGTTGACGCTGAATGGCATTTTCATGCTACCAGCCATGGAAAGGGACCTTGTGATGGAATTGGTGGTACACTGAAGCGTGCTGCATACCGTTATAGTATGGCGAGCGAAGATAATATTATTGATACACCAAAAAAACTTTTCGAATGGGCTTTAAAATGGGAATCTACCATGAACTTTGGATACGCCGATAAAAATGAATATCAATTAACAAAAGAAAAATAACAAAATCGATATAAAAATGCGATTACTATAAGTGGAACTCAAAAATTTCATTCTTTTGTACCAGTAGATACTAAGACAATAAATGCAAAAATGTTTTCCAACTCAAAAGAAACTTTTGAATGTAAAATAAGTAAATAATTTTTAATAACTATATTTATTTTCACATATATAATTTGTATGATATTTTAAAAAGTTTATTCAATAATAAAATATTTGTAATTTAATGTTGAAAAACAATCTTTTACTTTATGATTCCATAATAACATAATACGAACATAATACTTCTCCAGTCAAAAGTTCCTAAATAGATTTAGTTGTTTATACGGCTTTTTTGTTTGCAGTCAAGACTGTCAAATTATTTTTTATAAGAGTGACAAGTGATTACTAAAAGTGATAAATAAACATTTCATTTTCTATGCCATCTAATACAAAGAAAATAATTGCAGAAGTGCTTTCCTATTCAAAAGAAACTTCTGTTTGTAAAATAAGTAAATCATTTTTAACAATTGTATTTATTTTATTTATTGTACTACATATATAATTTTTATAATATTTTAAAAAGTTCATCTAATAATAAAATATTTGATATTTAACATAAAAAAAATATCTCTTAGTTTATAACGCCATTTTTATAATTTTCCTTCAGAACAAAAAAAACTGATTCCCGACAGTCATATGCACAACGAATTTTATCTTTAAAACAAAAAATAACGCGTGTCCTCAACTTTCACAAGTGGTTAGATATAAAATAAGCTTCAATTTAGTTAAAAAAAAAAAAAAAAAAAAAGAGGCTATGCCATCTTTTTTTCAATTACACCGTTTTTTTCTTATGTTACACCGTTAAAAATTATTTCAAAAAATTAACAGTGTACATTTTTAAAAACTTTGTTCTAATACCTATTCAACGACATATCATTTATGAAAATCGATTCAGTAGTTTTTCTACAATCGCTCCTCAAAATGCAGTCACATCACAAAATAACAAAAAATTGAGGGGCACCCTGTGAAGACCCCTGGTCGAAAAAAAAAATTCTAAGAGAACTTGTATTTTTTATTTATCAAAGACTATCTATAAACAAAAAATTATCAAAATTAAAAGGGGTCAACTCAAAACGTTGTTGAATCTTCGTGAAATTGCTCATATATATATATATATATATATATATATATATATATATATATATATATATATATATATATATATATATATATATATATATATATATATATATATATATATATATATATATATATATATATATATATATATATATATATATATATATATATATATATATATATATATATATATATATATATATATATATATATATATATATATATATATATATATATATATATATATATATATATATATATATATATATATAAATATGCATATATCTGCAACACCCATCATTCCATAAAAATGTCGCGACGCTCATCATAAAAAACTTAATTTGTTTAAAAGTAATGTGTTTGCATATACATAATAAAATCAGTTTATTTATTTATTTAATTTCTTAAAATATTTTTTAACAAAATTAAACTGAACATATTCTTAAAGATAAATAACATATTCTATTCATTTAAGCTATTTATTTATAAGTTAAACTTATATTATGTATTAAAAAGTATATTTAACTCTCTTTTTGATATATATTTTTAAACAATTCAATTTCTTTAACATAATTCAAAGTTTTGCATTGCACAATAATTATACTATCAATGAAAAGTAGTATTTATTACTAGAATATCCTCTCCAAATTTTGTAGTTAGCTTATTATATCGAGTATGTATTTAACTTATAAAATATAATTAATAAATGTTAATATATTGAGGCTCCATAATCTCCAAGATTTCTATGTTGTTATTATCTGTGGCAAAATAAAAAAAACAAACTTATTATATTACCTATATTGGTTATAAGTAGGGATTGCTTTCCCTGGATTTTTGTCATGACGAATCCCGGGATTCCGGGATTTGTCATGCGAAAAATTCCGGGATTGCATTCCCTAGTTTTAAGGCTATCTATATATATATAGTTGCAAAAACGATAAAATTAAATCAGAATTAAAGAAACTTTTAGTTCGCAGCAATGTCTGCAATGAAAATTTGACTTGAAAATGGAGACAAAGAATCTTCGAAACGTCGTCGAAAACAAAAAATTTTTGGAACAAATAAATTATATTGACTGTCAACAATTTTTAATTTAGAGATAAAATATTTATTTTCTGGATCTAAATTATGATACATCAAATAATAACAAAGGACGGTCTAGAATCCGAAAAATCTTGGACTGACAATCCAAATAAGATTTTAAATAAATAATTAAAAAAAAATATGTAGTAATTTATATAGTAATTTTCCTTACCGGCACTTATGTCTTTTGCTCATTTTGAAGATCTCTGCATACAACTGGTTGTTCTGTCTCTTTCTGCTTTATATTGTTTGGATTTTGAGGCTAATTCTAATACAAAAAATAAATTAAAATTATAATAACAATCAATATCACAATGTATAATTTTTCTTAATTTTTTATGTTTAGCGATATAAAAAAACTAAGCGATTTACACTGTTCAATCAACTCGTTATTTTACAAATTACATTTACCACGCGGTATGCATCTTAAACTATTTGTTAAATTTTATAAAAATAAAACACACTTACTTTTTATTTCATTTTATATTTCACTGTCTAGTTTCACTATTTTGATTTTAATAGTTTTGTTTAATAAAAGTATTAGCATTGACTTTTATTTATTTAAATTTATTTAAAATTAATACTAAAATTTGAAACCACACTTTGTCACGATTAAACCAAATATGATAGAACTTTGCAAAAGCATAATGATTGAATTGATTCGTAACATACACTTTGGTTAATTTAAATATACTGCAAAGATAATTTACACTAATATAATAATGTTTACTTATCTCTAAGTGCATTTGTCCCCTAGATATGCTTGTTTATACTTATCATATAAGTAAATTTAGCAATACATATGTGGAAAAACATTATATACCTACTTTTACTAAATTTTTAAGAGAATCTAACATAAAGATATGTTATTTTACTTAATTGTTAAGTGAACATAATTACACATCTTATAGTATATATGTACTTATAATCTTCTTTTGATATTCAAAAAATCTTAACGATGAACTTTCGACTTTCATCGTGTTTGCACTTAGTTTAAATTAATTGATCATGTTGATAAGTAAATTCTAGATTTGAATGTTGTGACATTAACTTAGCACTATATGTTAACTTCACAAAGGTTATATTAAAAAAAAAATAATTTTTTTTAAAATTTTTAATTTAAAATTTTGGGTTTACTTTTCCAAATTTGTTACATTGACATTGCGTATGCTAACACAACTTGGCTTGATTAGGTTAATTTAAACAAAATTTAAGTTGAATCAACAATTTCAATTTTACTTAGCGCAAGTACAAACTTTTTTTTTTGCGTGTTGATAGAATCAATTAGCAGCTCGTGGTAACTGCAGTATGAGATCGAAATTTAGGAGATGCATGTGATGCATGCAATGTGCTGTCATCAGCAAAACTATGGATTGGGTGCACTGTGGAAATAAGTAAGTCATAAATGTATAGAAGAAACAAGGTTGGTGAGAGTGCAGAACCTTGGGGAACCCCAGCATTGGTTGTGAAAATATTAGATGTGATACCATCTAAATTAACATGAAATTGGCGACCTGTAAGAAAACTATGAATCCATGAGACAGTAAGATGGTCTATGCAATAAGATTTTAATTTAGCTATGAGATTTTTATGCCACACTTTATCAAATGCTTTAGAAATTTCAAGTGAAATACTGATTGTTTCACCGGGTTTTCCAGCGATTTGTTCCAGAGATGGGATACGTAGGCTAACAGATCACCTGTTGCATGACTTCAACGAAAACCATACTGTTTATCATCAATTATTCGCGACACTTCCAAATAATCTATTAAATTGTAGTTAACATATTTTTCAAATACATATTTTAGCTAAAACCGACAGAATTGCAATTGGTCTATAATTGTTAGGATCTATCTTACTGCCTTTCTTTGATATGGGTTGAACGCTGGCCAGTTTCCAAGAATCAGGAAATATTCCGGTTTTATAAGATTAAATAGAAAATAAATCTTAAAAATTTATTGTGTTAATTCGGGTTTCACCCAATTCTAAATAATAGGAACTGTTTTAAAATATCAAGTTGTTACAAATTAAATGTTTTGTAAAAAAAGTGAAAAGATGCAATCCCGCTAAACGGAAAAGTATTGTGAGAAGCATTTTTTTTAATAAAATGTGTTGTGTAGTAGGAATTACAATATGTGTCACAACAACACATAAAAACCTTTTAAGACCTTTTAAGGTACCACCCTTTCAGGTCCTTAGTATCTAGTGAATCCAGCTTTTATAACTGATGAGTGATGACAAATAGGTCCGGTTTGAAAGTGTCAGCTTGTTGCAGACTTAATGTCGTTTTTTACAAAACAACTAATTTATATTATTTGTTTAGCAGTTGTTTTATACGCACGTTAGAGTATAAAACAAGTGCTAAACAAATATGTTATTCAACGAATTACGCAAAATGTGTAAACGAATTACGGCAAAATGTGTAAACTACAACTAATTATCTTTTAAACAGAAGAATTTACTATAAACGAAGAAGTGTTTTGGGCTAGCAGGATCAGTTGGGTTGGGACATATCAGGTTGTCTTAGAAAAAATATTGTTTTACCAAAAAACTTATAATTAATGAATAATTAATATATTTATAATAAAATTAATGAATAGTGTATGAAGACTAAATGGAAAGGTTTGCCAAGCAGTTTTCTGGATTAATAGGAATAGTTTTGTTAGAAAATATTAAGTCGCGTCCCTTGTAGACCGGGTGGTAGCGTTGCATTTTGGTTAGTGATTTGATGCCGATTGAATTTAATTTTTATAGATAGATTAATTATTTGTGATGTAGAAAATAAGAGTCAGCCGTCAGACTTGCGGGGGGTGTGGTTGTGGGGGAGTTTTAAACAGGTAAAAAAATCGAATTCCAAAAGTAATTTGATACCGCTTCAAAATTTGTATGATGCATGTTCACACCATAACAATTGAAAAAAAAGTGATCAGCTGATTGGCGGATGGGGGATTATAGGTCAGCTCCTCGTATATATCAGTATAAAAATGCAATATAGTCAAGACCTTTCTGCATAGGATCTTGATGAAACTTTGGCAAATGATCCAGGTTCACTTGAAAATAGAAGATCTGAATTCGTTTTAAATTTGGACAAAATGGCGGGGCGTCTCCCGAACACCTTTAAGTTTAAATCTTCAATAACATCTAATCCCAACTTATGATCTTATGGAAACTTGGTATACAAAGTTTTAGTACTGTTTCCAATATTTTTGCATACCAACTTCCGGTTTGACACTTCCAGTTAAAAAGCTTTTTTTTCCAGGTGTTTATCCATACTGTAGCCTACAATTACCGATCGATTTCCATGAAACGTTGGTAAAAGCTTTCAAGTAACATGAGAAATATTTTATTAGCTTTTGCAGTACATTGGATAAAGGGTTGGGGGGTCCACCATACAACAGGTGGTTTTTCCCCACAATGTTTTTTCTGTTTGTTGGGAGCATAAAACATTCATTCGGTAATGAATTTTGTCGACACTTTGGAAAAAGATGCAAATTTGTATGACAAGAAACTGGTTAGTTTTCGAGCGATAGTGAACAAAGTGGTGGGGGGTCTCCCAAACACCTGTTTTTTTTAAAACTTAATAACATCTGTACCTGATAATCGAATTGGATGAAACTTGGTACATGAGCATTTAGTACGGTTGACAACAGTTCCGCATCCCAACTTCCAGTTTTTCGTTTCCAGTAAAAAATTTTGGTTTGTAATTTTTTGAAGTTTTTTCAGTGCCTACAATAATGAAGTGATTATGATGAAACTTATGGGAAAAGTTTCAACTAGCGAAAAATAAATATCATCTTTTGGGACACGTTAATCAAAGTGGCGAGGGGTCTACCATACAGCTGTTGACTTTTCGCACTTGGTTTTTAAAGATTGTAGGGAGCATGCAGACTTCATTTATTGATCAATTTTAGTGACACTTTGAAAAAATATGGAGACTTAAATGACAAAACACTGATTAGTTTTTGGACAGTATTGAGATAAGTGGTGGGGGGCCTCACGAACACTTGCTTGTTGAGTCACCATTTTTTCAATGTTTGTTGGGAGCACCAAAATTTTTTACCGGAAATGAAAAACCGGAAGTCGGGATGCAGAACCTTTGTGATTCGTACCAAATGTTTATGTACCAAGTTTCATCCAATTCGATTATCAGGTACAGATGTTATTAAGCTTAAAAAAAAACAGGTGTTTGGGAGACCCCCCCCCCCACTTTGTTCACTATCGCTCAAAAACTAATCAGTTTCTTGCCATACAAATTTGCATCTTTTTCCAAAGTGTCGTCAAAATTCATTACCGAACGAATGTTTTATGCTCCCAACAAACAAAAAAAACATTGTGGGGAAAAACCACCTGTTGTATGGTAACCCCCCAACCCTTTATCCAATGTACTGCAAAAGCTAATAAAATATTTCTCATGTTACTTGAAAGCTTTTACCACCGTTTCATGAAAATCGATCGGTAATTGTAGGCTACAGTAGGGATAAACACCTGGCATCAAATTACTTTTGGAATTCGTTCTTTTTACCAGTTTAAAAGTCTCCCACAACCACACCCCCACTACTTTAGCAGCCGACCGCCAGATTTATCATCAGCTGGAGTTAATTAATTAAAATAAATAAAATCAACCGGCATCAAATGACTTTTTCATTTGCAACGCTGCCTCCCGGTCTATTGTAATTATTGAAAATACGTGTCGATCTAAATGAAAATGACGATTATGACGTTATTTTAGAAAATTAAATTTAGATTATCGAACACTAAATGAAGAGGGGTTTGAAGAAGTTTGTTGGGTTAAAAGGTCTTAATTAAAGAACAGTTTTGAAAGCGCTTCAACATAAATGAGCTGCAATATCACAACAAATATTGAAAAATTTAGTACGCAGCATTTCACCCAGGTTAGAAATACCAAGGCTTATCGAATGGGCCAAGCTTGGCCCAAGCTTGGAAAACTAAGAAATGATTATCAAGGCATGACCAAGTCTTAGTCTGATACACTTTGTCATACTAAGCCAATGGTTAAAATAAATAAATATAAGTTTATCATTTGACTACTATATTTAGTTTTGGGCCAAGCTTGGTCCAATGTTGAAACAAATTTATTGTAATCGTTATAGACCGAGAGCCCGCGACGGCCAGACATTCGTTATTTTATAAAAGCTGAAAGTTTCTCTGCGCATACCCCCTACTCAAGTAGGAACGATTAGTGATATATGAAGTTTGGATCATAGTGGCTTTGGTAGGGAGCAGGTTCCAAAGGGGCCTCCAAAGTTTCGTGAAAGTATAAAAGCTAATTTTTTTATATATTCTTCGGGATAGTATTAGAAGTCACGTCACCCATTGCCAGACACTTACCTTCGTGGAAACCTTCTGCCAGACACCCTTAAACTTTAAAGTTTAGGGGTGTCTGGCAGGGGGTTTCCACGATAGTAAGTGTCTGGCAATGGGTGACGTGACTTCTAATACTATCCCGAAGAATATATAAAAAAATTAGTTTTTATACTTTCACGAAACTTTGGAGGCCCCTTTGGAACCTGCTCCCTGCCAAAGCCACTATGATCCAAACTTCATATGTAGCTAATCGTTACTACCTGAGTAGGGGGTATGAGCAGAGAAACTTTCAGCTTTTATAAAATAACGAAGGTCTGGCCGTCGCGGGCTCTTAGTCTATTATATAATTTCAGTGTTTTTATATTTTTAAGATCAAT
>CAVNZG010000260.1:0-67000 GCA_963693315.1 Diogma glabrata
TTTTGCAACAAACAAATATCAAATCTACCACAGAACATGTGTGTGATAATTTATGACACAAACCTACTCTATATCATATGTCGTGCAATTACTGCAAAATATCAAAATAGTTTATTTCTAAGAAAAAAAAAATAATTTCTTCTATTCAAATCTTTTATTTTTGACTGTTATAAGGTTGACATTGACTGTTATAAGGTTTTTGGAAATTGTAGTTGGGGATTGTTGCAAACTTTTTTGTTGAAGCCAACAAGTCAAAAACCTCTAACTGCAGAGGTTTATATTTATAAGAAACGGATTAAAATGTTTCCACAGATTTTAAATTTATGAAGATTTTAAAAATATTAGTATCCAAACGGCCGTTATAACGGATTAAAAAAACCACTTTTTTTTCTAGTATAAAGCCTATAGTTCCTTAACCATGTGTCAGATTTTTCTGATTTACGAACTCGTCCAAGATATTATTAAAACACACATTTTTAAAGAAAGTTTTTTGATCTGGCTTCACAAATGCAACCGTGAGAGCGCCGGTTGATTCAAACGCATTTTGTGTTTTACAAGCTTTTTTGTTGGAGCCGTTCACTCAGAAACCTCCAACGGCAGAGGTCTTTTTTTTGAAAGAAACTGATTGAAAAGGTTTCAAAGATTCTAAATTTATGAAGTTTTTAAAAGTATTAGAATCCAAACGGCCGTTATAACGGATCTAAAAAACAGAGTTTTTTTCTAGTATAAAGCCTCTAGCTTCTTAATCATGTGTTGGACGGGGCTGATTTACGAACTTGTCCAAGATATTAACAAAACGCACATTTTTAAAAAAGGTTTTTTGATCTGGCCTTATAAATGCGACCGTGAGAGTGCCGGTTGTTTCAAAAAAAAATTTTTTTTTGCAAACTTTTTTGTTGGAGCCGCTCATTCAGGAACCTTTAACTGCAGAGGTCTAGATTTAAAACAGATTGATAAAAAGGATTCCAAAGATTCTAAATTTGCTAAATTTTTTGAAATATTAGTATCCAAACGGCCGTTATAACGGTTTTAAAAAATCAATTTTTTTCAGAAAAAAGCCTCTAGTTTCTTAACCACGTGTCGGATTTTGCTGATTCACGAACTTGTCCAAGATATAATTAAAACACACAAGTACAGAATTTTTTTGATCTACCTCAACAAATGCGACCGTGAGAGTGCCGGTCGTTTTCGTTATATCTCATATCGTTTATATATATATATATATATATATATATATATATATATATATATATATATATATATATATATATATATATATATATATATATATATATATATATATATATATATATATATATATATATATATATATATATATATATATATATATATATATATATATATATATATATATATATATATATATATATATATATATATATATATATATATAAATTTTTTTTTGTTTTTTTGTCTCCGCTTATCATATGTAGTCGTTTGGCACAAAAATTTTTCCGAAATTCCGAGATGAAGCCCATTGCAATAGGTAGATTTTTATATGAAATCTACCTAAAACAAAAGAGCATTATTACAAACAAAAACTAGAACAGACGGATAGTAATATTAAGAAATACAGGGAAATTATAAATTACTATACATATAGAAACAAAGTAAAAAGCTCTTGCCAATCGATTACTGTCAATAACACTCTCCTCTACATAGATGAACACTCTAGCGGAACGAATAGCGGATGCTTTTAATGAATATTTCAAAGATGTAGGGAAGTCTATTGCAGAAGAGTTATCTCCCATGCAACTCTCTAACTCCAATCATTCCATACCTTGATAATGAATCAGACTTAATAAATTCATCTCTATTTTTCTATAAAACAACAGAATTTGAATTAAAACAAATACTACTTAGTCTGAAAGGAAACACAGCTCCTGGAGAAGATGGTCTTACAAAAAAAATATTGAAACTTCTAGATAATTTTATCAATTAACCATTAATAACATTGTTCAATACTTGCTTTAGACAGGGTTGTTTTCCGGAAAGTTTCAAAACAGCTGTAATAATTCCTGTTCATAAATCTAGCGAGAAGAATTCAATTAGTAACTATCGACCCATAGCGCTACTAAATTCATTTGCCAAAATTTTCGCCTATGGCCACGATACGCAAAGTTTTGTCTTTCAAGGTTGGTCACATTGGTCATACAAACGTCAGTGAACATTAAAACAAATAATTATGTAAATAAAATCAAATATGAAGTGCGTAATCTTTACACGCTGTTGAAGTAAAACTTTTATGGTATGGCAATGGCAATAAAAATATGACAATAAAAATATTAAATATAAAATAAAATAGATATGTCATATTGAAATTTAGAGTTTCTTTCTAATATTCTTGATAATATAAATTACAACAATGTGTAATGAAAAGCCAAATTTACATGTTTTACAAAGTCTTACAACGTATTACAAATTAAATTTCACGATGAATACATGTCCACTTAATTTAAAAATTTGTACAACGATTGATGCATTTTTCAATAAATTTAGCAAATTTGTCATAAACCTCTAATTTCATATTTCAATTATGCTAATAATTGAATTGACTTTGTAATACATTATGTAAATATTGTTTTTTATTACACAGTAAATTATATTATCAAGAAATGCTACTCTAAATTGCAATATGACATATTTATTTTATATTCCATCTTTTTATTAATACCTGCCACAGTAGCCAAAGAAATTTATTTTAACCGCGTGCAAAGATTACACGCACTCATTTTTCTATTTAAAAATACAAATTTAATCAACACAGATATTTTTTCCCGCCCGGAAAAGCCCGGGATGCAAACTCTTAACACCATGACCACCATGACCACCGTGACACCAACATGGCTACCTTCATTACCACCATGACTACCATGACTACTTTGATCACCATGACCGCCATGGCCCATGACCAATATGACCATCATGACCACCGTGAACACCATGACCATTATGACCACCGTGAACCCCATGGCCACCATGACCACCATAACCACCATGATCACTATGACTACCATGACCACCATGACCACCGTGACCACCATAACCACCATGACCACTATGACCACCATGACCGCCATGACCCCCGTGAACACCATGACCACCGTTATCACCATGACCACCATAACCACTATGACAACCATGACCACCATGACCACCATGACCACCATGACCGCTATGACCAACATGAGCATCATGACCACCGTGAACACCATGACCACCGTGACCACCATGACCACCATAACCACCATGACCACCATGACCACTATGATCACCATGACCACCATGACTACCATGACCACCATGACCATAATAAACACCACTATGACCACCGTGACCACCATGACCACCGTGAACACCGTTATCACCATTACCACTATGACCAGCATGACCACCATGACCACTATTACAACCATGACTACTATGACCACCATGACCACCATGGCCACCATGACCACCATGACCACCATCTACAATCGACACATCCAACTTATATAACATTCAGTACGAGACTGCATAAGTGAATAAAAAATATAATAACAAATGAACAAATGAATGACTTGACCATACAAACTAAAAAGATCCACCAAACATGCTTCCATTCCTGAACCAGTTATTCGATTTTGCTCAAATTTCAAAACGGTGCTTTTGTCATCTTATATTTCATTATATATGCCATTTACCAAGATTTGCGACAACTTATTTCTCTGCCTTTAAAAAAGCCAAATATGCTCAATGCTGCCATTTTTATTAATTTACGAGTCTAAGCATCCATTGTAAACAAAAATGGAGCAGACATATAATATTTTGAAAACTGATATTAAATTAAATGAAAATACTCCAAAAATTCGGATTGAAAATCATTAAATTTAATTCAAAATTATGTTTTTTTAATTGAATTTCTGTTAAATTTTTAAGCATCGAAAAATATAACCTATTTCTAAAATGCACCAAAAACCAGTGAATATTTAAAATATGTGTGTCATAATCGGATTGTATCGTATATTTGCCGAATATTATATTCGTTTTTTGAACATCCGTTGCAAAATTCTCATAACGCGCCTAAAGAAGTTTTACTTCAAAAATGCAAAAATGCAAATAGAAAAAAAAGTATAAAAAACTCGTTTCATAAGACGTTTTATCGCACTTATACAGATTGCGTGCGATAAAATCGTCAATTATGAAACTAGTTTCTTAATAAACTATTTTGTACGAGTAAACCGTAAAATTCACTTTTGCAATTCAAAAATTGTACATAAAGCAGGCCTTTTTTTCCTATTGACATAACAATCCTAAAACGGAAATGCCCAAAGTTATTATATTACTATTATTTGGAAAAACTACTTTGATAAAATAATTTTCGAAAAAATATTTTACAATTTTGTGTAAATATATGTATTTTTTTATGCAAATAATACAGAATCTTACTCGTACGAAAAATCTTGTATACAATTCAGGCATAAAGTATCTTTTTTGCTTTCGAGTGATTGTTTCTTTCGGCTAACGCCTCGAGCAACAACACACATCAAAACAATGCTAAATAGTACATTATGATGCTAGGACGTAAAGCTAAAGATTTTGGACGGATGTGGAGTTTGCAAATCGAGGCGCTAGCCGAGATTTGCACCCACATTAAGTCCAAAATAGCTTACGTCCGTGCATCATATACTATTTTTTATTCGCCGCAAGCAAAATATTTTAAGAAAATTTGTTTATTCTAAATTAAAATTACAAATTTTCATAAATTTTAAAATAAAAATATGTGGAACAAGTAACCTTTGAAAAAATATTTATTATTTTTTTCAAATTATTGTGTAGCTATGACAACAAATGATAACAACTATTTTAATTGGATAATGAAAATTTGAATTTAAGGGTTGCTTTGATAAAAATTTTTATTTTTCATAGAATTTAAACAAATACAAATGCTTTTTGCTTTTTTGGACGTAGCTATGACAACAAAATAAATAGTTGAAAAGTGATACTTTAAAGCCGCAAATCACAGTAATAAAGTAACACTTTAATATGTAGGCGAATAAAAAACTATTTTTTGTAACACATGCACAAAAAATATTCAATTTTGTACTAGAATAACATAAACGAAAATTCTACTTTTCCGCACATACGACCACAATAGCTATTTATGTGTTAAGGGCGTAAAGTATGTCTTTTCCGTTTGAGAGTGAATTGTTGCTCGAGCCGAGAGAAACAATAACTCGAAAGCATAAAATATACTTTATACCTAAATTGCATACAAGATTTTTTGTACGAGTAAGATTCTGAATTATTTGCATAAATAAATATACATATGTTTACACATAATAGTTAAATATTTTTTTAGAAAATTATTTTTTCTCCGATTGACAGCAAAAATAAATTTTGCAGACTTATTTCAGTCAGCAAAGTGGCACTTTTCCTGCCTAGGGAGCAAAATAATTAGACTTCATAAAAATAAAACATATTAACATTTTTTGACAAAAATTTATTAATTATTTATTAACAATTATATAATAAGAACTTTTAACAAGAATTTCAAAAGTTACTTACATTAATAGTAAAATTACTACAATTTTGAATAAATAGACCACTTCTTTTTCCTCAGCTATCGTTCTATTTACATTCACTATATTACTGGTTTGATTTGTCTCACAAGTAGTTCCTACATTGGACAAAATTTTTCACAAATACTGGTTTTGCTCGTTATTGAATCCTAAATATAACCTTCGGCTATAGATGAGGACTTCCACCCGACATGTCTTTTTAACATTGTTATGTCACCTCCTGAATTTTCAAGTAAAGTTGCAGATGTTCTGCGGAGGCAGTGTCCCGTATATTCTTTAGCATTTGGTAACTTTAAATAGGCCGCTATTTCTTGAGGTATACTACCAAATTTATGGATACCAACAAATTGCTTTACGGATTTACCTTTTGCGTATTTAAAAAAAATCTGGTGTCTTTTAATTCAGTAGGCCGAAGAGATATATATTTTCTAACAATATCTAAATACTCCATTATTACGAAAGTTTTCGTCTTTGTGTTTATTAGGGACACCAATAACTTATTGTTCATATCTTCAATATTTTCTAATTTTAATTTCAATAGTTCATCGCAGCGACATGCACCCGCAATTCCGAAAATCAATACAACCTAAAATAATATATTTTTTTAAGCATTTTCGTTTATCGTATTAATATTATTTAAAACTTACTTTTGCTAATAAATAATCATTATCTGGAGCATCGAGTATAAAGTTTGTAATGTCTTGTTTTTCAAAAAATCGGGACTTCTTTGCCTTGTAGCCTTCGGAGGTCCGTTTTAAAAAAGCTCGAAATTTTAAATCTTTTCCTATATCTACGCTATTTTGTACGGTACAATCCTAGTTTATCCCCCCAAATAGATTTGCGTTTTTTTCCGATAAATAGAAAGATTAGGTCCTCTGCATCCTAATTATGAAAAAAAAAATTTGCGGAAATGAGGGGGTCAAAAGTTATAAAAGATCAAACTTTCAATTTTACCTTGGTCCCCCCTTTGGTTTTTTTTTTTCTTTTTTTTTTTATTTTTATTTATCAAAAGTTATAAAGGATCAAACTTTCAATTTTACCTTGGTCCCCCCTTTGGTTTTTTAGAATTTGACTTCGTTTTTTAGGTTTTTTTTTGACTCAATTCTGCGATCTTGCACAATTTCGATCAGAGATAGCACCGAACCTCCCCCCCTCGAGCGTCGTCATAATAATAATAATAATAATAAATATGATGGCAAGTGAATATAATTTTGTGTAAAACCATAAGGGTAGCGTAATCCGGAATTCGACGTCCACGCCGTCCTGCCTGGGTAATGCTGACAGAATTAGGTTGGTGTATTGGAGACAAGCAGAGTAAAAACTGCTTAGTCAATGACGCTACATCACGACAAATTGGCGCTCTACAACCAATGCGCCTCAAGCTTCTGTTCTCTATGTCAGGGGCGGCTTGGAGCGGGTGTCTGTCTTGAATCAAGCGGCTCGCTATATAAACGTGTAAAAAAGGTTGTTTCTGGTGATCTTAATATGCAGAACGGACCCATTCACGACAATTTGGGTTGAGCCTAAGGTTAACACCCTAACCCCGGAAAAAAACTAGTATGTTAAATTTGGTTATCAGAAAGAGAAAAACAGACCCGGATACAACAACAGAATTTTACCTGGACGTGAAAAAGGACCAGACTACCGATTCGGAACGTGGAACGTGCGCAGCCTGAGCGCTCCTGATGCTCTTATAAGTCTAGAAACAGAGGCTGAGAGGTATAGGATGGATATTATTGCTCTACAAGAAATTATACAGCCGATAATCGTAAAACAAGATTTGGATAGTCCCTCTCTATACTGTAATGATCATCCTTCTCGAAGAGAATTTGGAACTGGCTTTCTTGTTGGTGCACGCATACAAGAAGCAGTGATGAAATTCATTCCGGTCAGTGAGAGGATCTGCTACCTACGTGTACGCGGTACATATAACAATATTTCTCTTATTGCCGCGCATACACCTACTGAAGCTAAGACCGTCAGCGAGAAGGATAATTTCTACATAGCACTGGAAGAGGTTATGAAACAAACACCAACACGCGACTTTATTATGGTTCTTGGTGACTTTAATGGACAGGTTGGAAGAGATATCTCTTATGGAAATGTGGTGGGTCCCAACAGCTTGCATTTGAATTCGAATGATAATGGTGAGAGAATGACTGAGTTTGCATTGTCAAATAATTTGAGAATTGCCAGTACGTTCTTTCCGCATCGATCGATTCATAAGCAGACTTGGGTCTCACCGAATGGAAACACTCGAAATCAAATTGATCACGTTCTAGTAACAACACGTTTCTTTTGTGCGTTCTGGATGTGCGATCCTTTAGAGGTGCATACATTGGAAGTGACCACTTCCTTGTATGTGCAACGATAAGGTTCCACTTCCCAAACCCAGGCATTCCAAAATTCAATCAACGGAAACGTTTTAACATCTCATCATTAAAGAATGCTGAAACAAAAGAGAGATATCAAATCCATATTGCCGAAACATTGGAGAAATCAGAAACCATTAATGAAGACGTCGATAAGTTATGGTATTTGCGCAAAGATGCTGTTTTAAGCGCTGCTGAGGGAATACTTGGACGACCCCAGAACCACTCCCAGAAGCCATGGATGGATCAAGCATGCCTTGACGCTATTGCGTCAGGAGATTGCTATCTGACGTGTCTACAAGGACGCAACATCAGGTCCACGAAGGAGAACTATAAACTGGCAAAACAAGCCGTTACAAAGCTATGTAGACGAACGAAGAGAGAATGATGGAAGAGACAGTGTGAGGAGATTGAAAACTTCAATAAGGAACATCAATCGCGTAACTTCTTTCAACAGGTTAAAACCTTAAAGAAGGGCCCTCAAACTAGATCGACTGCTATTAAAAACGAAGATGGGGAGCTACAAGTAGACTTTAAAAATATTTTCGATACTTGGGCCGCTTATTTTGAGAATCTTCTCAACTTAAGTGACCAGCAACAAGTCGGGCGACGAGCAAAGCTTATTCGTGCGTCAAAGGTTCATGTAGACGAACCAACCAAAGAGGAATCCGAAGTGGCGCTGTCTACATTAAAACGCAATAAAGCACCTGGTATCGACGATATAACATCCGAAATGATTGTACATGGTGGCGAAACTATACTTATATACTTCAATATACTTTTCCGTTTGACGTAAATACATATTTTAACTACTACAAATTGGCATAAAAACAATATTTGATCTACAAGAACCTAATATTTTCAAATTGTGCCTATTAATTAGAAGTGGTGCAACTCAAATTCACTCGACAAAATTTCTTAAAAACATCTCTCTAATAATCCTTAATAATTTGCCTAACTGCTATGAAAAAAAACGATATTTATTCTGCTACAGCTGTCCAGCTGTTCTTATTAGATGGGAGTAGCTGAAGCTGTATGGAATAATATTTCATAAATTCAATAACATTTCCTGATACTAAATAATTAATTTTATGGGCCAAATGTTTCTAATCCAAAATGTTTCCCATTAAGTAAATGTTAGTCAAAAAAAATTTGGTATGAAAATCATTCTTTTGACACACTTATAATAAACAAGCTCCTGGTCTTACATATAAAAACGCCAACCATCAAGATTTCTCTACATTCAGTCTTACTGCTCATTTTCATTTAAATGTTTTTAAGCAAAGGAAATATCCCTTTTTTTGGCACTTTTCTGATACATGGAATATATCGTCTCTGCGGTTCTTATCATTGATGAAACCTTTTTTCTGAACAAACATTTTTAAAAGCGCTTAAAATTGTTTTTTTTTTATTTTAATAAAGAGGCAATTATTATTTTAATAAAGAGGTATCAAAAGACCTGTTCGAAAGAATAAGAAAAGAAAATTCTGAACAAATAGTTTGTTCTATAATTTATAAAATATGTAAATAATTTATAACTTACACTTACTAATTGTAAAAATTAAAAATATAATTAATATCTGAAGTAAGAAGTATTTGAATTTTTATGAATGAATTTCAAAAACAAAAACATATTATACGTTTTATACGTTATGTTTTATACGTGTATATTAACAACCCTGATAAAAACAACTTAAACACAACCCAAAATCATTTGAATTGCAAGAAAAAACAATTCTTTTCAGTTGTCAAAATTGTACAAAGCTGTACGTGGATTACTATGTTTTTTTTAAATCTCAATTGTGTATAGCTGGATTGCTATTTTTATTTTGTTTAAATCTTAACAGTTTAGTACAATTTAGCAGCGAACTACCATAATTTACAACTATTACAACGAAGATGGTGCACTTTAATTATTTAAATATCTTAAATTTGTCTGATTGCAGCACGAGCGTAGCGACTAGCGAGTAACTCTAACTAACTCTTGTTTGGAAAACGCATTCGAACTAGTAATACAATCTACTGTTTTGTAACACAGGCACAAAAAATATCCAATTTTGTTTTAAAATAAAATAAATGAAAAAAATATATGTCGCATATATACCAACAACATATTTTTAATTCTTCGAAATAGTATTTTGTGCACGCGAAAATACTTTGTGCACGCGAAAAAATATGTCATACAAGCACACAAAATATTTTTTCAGTTGACAGATGACAATGTTTTTTTAAAATATCGAAATTTGGTTGCAACTGGATTGATATGTTTATATTTTTACATACTCTTTGGAATACAAATATTGCATCGAAGATGGCGCATTTTAGTTTATATTTAAATACCTAAAATTTGTTGAATAAAGTATATAATCAACAATTAAATAAATATTTAATAAATGTTGTGCATTTGTTACAAAAACTAGTGTGTATTACTAGCGCGAACTGCGTTTCCAAATGCGAGTGATTTCAGCACTCAGTCCGCTCGTGCTGCAACCTTCACTCTTGTTTGGAAAACGCGTTCGCTCTAGTAATACAATCTACTATTTTGATTTCAACAGCACACCATCTTTATGTGAGATTTGCCACAAAATATATTACTAAATACATAGTAAATTGCTTATTTCAATAGTACTAGAATTTTTGTGATGTTGGAACGGATGACTAACAAAAAAACCCATTACCCTAACAAGATTTCAAAGAAACAACTATTAAGACAGGTGAGGAGCACTTGAAGAAAGCATACAACCCTACATCTGCGACACAAAAAAAAAATTCTAGAAGAGATTGACATTGCTTTAATTTTTTTTCAGTGTAAGTTTACTCCATCACCGCCCATTTACAGAGAATAAAACAGAATCAACTTTGAGTTATAGTTCTAAGAATTTCAAATCTAATTTTGACACAAATTGTAATTCCTACACATATTGTAATTCCTATTAAAAAAAAAGAAAAAAACTTTGATTTTAAATTTTAATCTTCAACTCTGCCAAAACTTTGTTATTATTATGAATGCATCAAAAAAGCAAAAAACAAAAAAAGAACAACAACTGGAAGCTTAATAAATAATTTATAAATTTTTTAATAATTTACAAGGAAAATATTTCTGAAATTTAATTTTCTTCCTTCTTTTGTTTTAATTACCAGTGGTATATATTTAAGAAAAATGGAAATATGATATAGTAACAACGATGGAAATATGAAAAAAAGGATGATGATAAAGAGTAAGTTTTCTTTTTGTACTGTACTGTACTGTAAGAAAAAATTAAAAAATTTTATTTTTTATTCCCAATTTAAATTTAATGACAGACAAGTATGATGAATTATTTTTGTAGAAGAATAAAAACAAATATTTCCTTTGTGAAGTTTTTAAATTAATGTTGAAATTATTAGATAATTTTAGGAAACGAGTTTGCATAGCTGCAACTCAAGCGTCTGTTCTCCATGTTAGGGGCGGCTTGGAGCGGGCGTCTGTCTTGGATCAAGCGGCTCGCTATATAAATGTGTAGAAAGCGTCTGTTCTCCATGTTAGGGGCGGCTTGCAGCGGGCGTCTGACTTGGATCAAGCGGCTCGCTATATAAACGTGTAAAAAGGTTGTTTTTGGTGACCTTAAGATGCAGAACGAACCCATTCACGAAAATTTGGGTTGGGCGAAGGGCTAACACCCCATTTCCGTAAAAAAATTATTGTCATGAATTCTGTACACAGGCCTCGGAATATCTCGGAATCATTATTGGAACGACCTCGGAAACTGTATCCGGACTACGATTTAAAAATGGGAACCTGGAACGTGCTAAGCCTTAGAAGACCAGGAGATCTCCTAAAACTCACACAACAAGTCGAAAGCTACACACTAGATATAGTGGCATTACAAGAACTAAGATGGCCAGGTAGTGGAATCCATGAAACAGCGAAAGGATACACCCTTTATTATTGCGGTCATCAAAACGGAGGAGAATTTGGAGTTGGCTTTCTTATACACCGTCGCGTGAATCAGCATGTTATCGACTTCTGCCCAATTAATATGCGGTTATGCACACTGAGAATCCGCACGCAAAAATTCAATGTAACGATCGTCAATGTTCATGTACCTACTGAAGATAAAGCAGATGATATTAAAGACCTGTTCTTCCTAGAACTCGAAGAAGTCATCAATAAAATCCCGCGGCACGATATAAAAATCGTGGTAGGTGACTTTAATGCTCAAATCGGTAGAATTGCAGAACTTAAAACACATATTGGCCCTAACAGCTTGCATCATACCAGCAACAATAACGGTTTTCGCGCAGCCGAGCTGGCTATGATGTATGATCTAGTAATTTCCAGCCCTTTCTTCCCTCACAAGAGAATTCACAAGGCAACGTGAAAGTCAAATGACGGAAGAACGGAAAATCAAATCGATCACGTCATGATTTCTAAGAGACACTCCACAAGTGTAACTGACGTTCGATCATACAGAGGTGCTGATATGGACACTGATCATATGCTTGTCATCTTTAAGTACAAGTGCAAATTATCATCTACATTTAATAGACAAGCAAAAAAGACCGTGCGCTGGAACGTCGATGCATTTAAACATCCGGAAACGCTGAACAGATATCAGGAAATAATAACACAAAACATACAAGAGCATGACATCTCTTCTGAGATGCCATTTAACATAGAAGAAGAATGGCAAACGCTTCAATCAACCATTATAGCCGCAGCACAAACTACAATCGGAAAGCGGCCACCGCGGCCACCCAATCACACAACGAATGCTTCGACGAGGAATGCCGCCAATCCGTTGAACATAAACAAAAACTGCGAGAAAAATGGTTAACAAGGAACACCCGAAGCTCCCAAGCTGATTATCTATGCGCCAGGAAAGCCTCAGCAAAACTTCTACGTAAAAAGAAACGCGAACACATGAAGAGCTGCATTGAAGACATCAACCAAAATGAGGCCAGCGGAAATTCAAAAGAGTGCTTTGCCAATGCACGGAATCTGACAAAAGATTTCCACCCAAGATCTACAGCCATTAAAAATGAAAATAATGAACTTACAACAAGTGAACGTGATGTGCTGGCAGTGTGGCGATCCCACTTTCAAGACCTATTGAATAGGACGAATGAAGTTCATCCTATTCGAGCAATTGCTCCATCAACTGAGGAGATTTTTGTCCCTTACCCAGCAATAGAGGAAGTGGAAGCTGCAATTAAAAAACTGAAAAATGGCAAATCACCAGGTTTCGATGGTATTCCCGCAGAACTTTTGAAAAATGGAGGAGCAGCTCTGGTCTCACGTATATACGATCTGATTCTTGCAATCTGGGACCAAGAAGAACTACCTCCTGAATGGAAAACAGCTCTCATTGTTCCGCTACATAAGAAAGGTGACCGTCTAAAGTGTGCGAATTATCGTGGCATCGCACTGTTGAACACAGCATATAAAATACTAGCTAATGTCGTACTTGCTCGACTCATCCCGTTCGCCGAATCTATCATCGGTGACTATCAGTGTGGTTTTCGTCCCAACCGCTCAACCACAGATCAATGTTTTACATTAAGGATGATTCTGGAAAAATGTTGGGCGTACAGCATAAGCATTCACCAGCTCTACGTTGATTTCAGGCAAGCATATGATAGTATCATCCGCGACAACCTCTGGTCCGCACTCATATGCCTTGGTATCCCAGAGAAACTTGTTTCTCTGTGCAAACTCACAACATCGGGATCAAATTGTAGAATAGTAATCGAAGGGTCAGTTTCTGATCCTTTCGATATAACATCAGGTGTTCGACAAGGTGACGCACTCGCGCCTGTACTGTTTAATTTGGCGCTGGAGTACGCGATAAGAAAAAGCCGAATTGAGACGCAAAACTGCATATATAATAAATCTAGTCAAGTTCTTGGCTACGCAGATGATATTGTGCTTCTCGGACGTAGAACGAGCGATATTAAAGATAGTCTCTCTCAGCTTGAAAGAAATGCTAAACGACTTGGATTATGCATCAACACCGGCAAAACTAAAGTGTTAACAACATCTAAGAACATACCTCCCGGAAATCTGGATACTGGCGACTACGAAGTGGAACGCGTGGAAAACTTCAAATACCTCGGGTCTGTAATAACATCGTCAAATGACATGCAGGCAGATATCAAAGCCCGTGTCTCTGCCGCATACAGAGTTTTCTACGCATACTCAAAACTTCTGCGATCAAAACATCTTTCGCGGTCGTGTAAACTCACACTTTACAAAGCATTAATTCGACCTGTGCTTACATTTGGAAGTGAAAGCTGGACACTGACTTCCTCCGATTGTAGAATCTTATCAACATTCGAGAGGAAGGTCATACAAACAATTTATGGTCCATGTAAAGTTGCTGAAAATCAGTATAGAATCCGAATGAATCACGAAATCAGACAGCTTCTTGGAGGCTGCGATGTAATCGGATTCATTAAATCTAACCGGATCAGATGGTTTGGTCATGTAGAAAGGGCTCCATTAGATAGAATGATAAAAAAAGCGTCCCAACAACAACCAGCTGGTGTTCGTCGAAGAGGAAGACCTAGACAACGCTGGCGTGATGACATCATCCAAGACCTTCGTGATATAGGATGTCGAAACTGGGGTCAACTGGTCATGGAACGAGATGATTGGAAGCTTATTGCACAGACGACAAAATCCCTTCATGGGATGTAAACGCCAGAGAGAGAGAGAGAGTTTGCATAGCAATATATTTATTTGCTCCGGAAGATTGGTAAGTATATTGCAAATATGAGCAATAGCATATATTGTTTAGGGACTTATTTCATTATCTATTGATATAAATTAATTTAACTCAGGATTCAGTTCAAATTCGTTACGTCTAACACAACATTTATAAACTATCCGAGCAGAAATTTGTCAGGGCTTCAATAGGGCCCTAACCCAGTGTGCTCTAGACAGGATCAGGCATTTAAAGGGCAGCCTGATTGGATCCTCACTTTTTTTTACTTTCAGACCCTGATTAGGATAGTTGGAAAATGCTATGTTATAATAATATACAATATACTTAAATATTATCATTGTGCCTTTCGCAAACAAGAAATATAGATGGAAAAAATATCTTGAATAAATAGTATTAACATAGCTAAATTAAAATAGGTAGCGAAATCCGAAATTCGACGTCCACGCCGTCCTGCCTGGGTAATGCTGACAGAATAAGGTTGGTGTATTAGAGACAAGCAGAGTAAAAACTGCTTAGTAAATGACGCTACATCACGACAAATTGGCGCTCTACAACCAATGCGCCTCAAGCGTCTGTTCTCCATGTCAGGGGTGGCTTGGAGCGGGTGTCTGTCTTGAATCAAGCGGCTCGCTGTATAAACGTGTAAAAAGGTTGTTTCTGGTGACCTTAATATGCAGAATGGACCCATTCACGACAATTTGGGTTGGGCCTAAGGATAACACCCTAATCCCGGAAAAAAACTAATGTGTTAAATTTGGTTATCAGAAAGAGAATAACAGAGCCGGACACAAAAACAGAATTTTACCTGGACGTGAAAAAGGACCAGACTACTGAATCGGAACGTGGAACGTGCGCAGCCTGAGCGCTCTTGATGCTCTTATAAGTCTAGTAACAGAGGATGAGAGGCATAGGATGAATATTATTGCTCTACAAGAAATTAGACAGCCGATAATCGGAAAACCGGTTTGGATAGTCACTCTCTATACTGTAGTGTTCATCCTTTTCGAAGAGAATTTGGAACTGGCTTCCTTGTTGGTGCACGCATACAAGAAGCAGTGATGAAATTCATCCCGGTCAGTGAGAGGATCTGCTTCCTACGTGTACGCGGTACATATAACAATATTTCTCTTATTGCCGTGCATGCACATACTGAAGCTAAGACCGTCGACGAGAAGGATAATTTCTACATAGCACTGGAAGAGGTTATGAAACAAACACTAACACGCGACTTCATTATGGTTCTTGGTGACTTTAATAGACAGGTTGGAAGAGATATCTCTTATGAAAATGTGGTGGATCCCAACAGCTTGCATTTGAATTCGGATGATAATGGTGAGAGAATGACTGAGTTCGCATTATCAAATAATTTGAGAATTGCCAGTACGTTCTTTCCGCATAGCTCGATTCATAAGCAGACTTGGGTCTCACCGAATGGAAACACTCGAAACCAAATTGATCACGTTCTAGTAACAACACGTTTCTTTTCGAGCGTTCTGGATTTGCGATCCTTTAGAGGTGCATACATTGGAAGTGACCACTTCCTTGTATGTGCTACGATAAGGTTCCACTTCCCAAACCCAGGCATTTCAAAATTCAATCAACGGAAACGTTTTAATATCTCATCATTAAAGAATGCTGAAACAGAAGAAAGATATTAAATCCATATTGCCGAAACATTGGAGAAATCAGAAACCATTAATGGAGACGTCGACAAGTCATTGTATTTGCTCAAATATGCTGTTTTAAGCGCTGCTGAGGGAATACTTGGACGACCACAGAACCACTCCCAGAAGCCATGGATGGATCAAGCATGTCTTCACGCTATTCAATACAAAAGAGATTGCTATCTGACGTGTCTACAAGGACGCAACACCAGCTCCACGAAGAAGAACTATAAACTGACAAGACAAGCCGTTACAAAGCTATGTAGACGAACGAAGCGAGAATGGTGGAAAAGACAGTGTGAGGAGATTGAAAGCTTCAATAAGAAAGCTTCAAAACCTTAAATAAGGGCCCTCAAACTAGATCGACTGCTATTCAAAACGAGGATGGGGACCTACAAGTAGACCTTAAAAATATTTTAGATACTTGGGCCGCTTATTTTGAGAATCTTCTCCATTTAAGTGACCAGCAACAAGTCGGGCAACGAGCAAAGCTTATTCGTGCGTCAAAGGTACATGTAGAGGAACCAACCAAAGAGGAATCCGAAGCGGCGCTGTCAAAATTAAAACGCAATAAAGCACCTGGTATCGACGATATAACATCCGCAATGATTGTACATGGTAGCGAAATTCTATCCTTAAGATTGTTTGAACTTGTTCAAATGATCTGGAGTACTGAAACCCTGCCACAGGACTAGAACACAGCTATGCTGATACCAATCCATTTTGCTATCCAAAATCAATCCTTTTGCTGAACAACTGTTTGGAGAATATCAGTGTGGTTTCCGGTGGGGCCGAGGTACTACCGATGCACTTTTCTCGATAAGGATGATTTTGGATAAGGGCCGAGAGTTCAACATACCAGTGCACCAACTTTTCATTGATTTCAGGCAGGCCTACGGCTCTCTCAAACGAGAGACTCTATGGTCTGCTCTGGTGTCAATAGGAATTCATAGTAAGCTGGTATTACTATGCAAAATGACAGTACAGAACTCTCAATGCTGTGTACGAGTAGAGAACGAAGTATCAAAGTTTTTTAAAGTTGACTCCGATTTAAGACAAGGTGATGCTATCTCTCCTATACTTTTTAATTTAGCCTTGGAATATGTGTGCCATCAAAAGAAACTACCGACTAATAACAATATCTTGTCAATAAACTCAGTACAGATGATTGCTTACGCTGATGATGTTGTCATCCTCGGCCGAAGTGAAGCTGTTATGAGTGAGACTTTTAAGTCGCTTGAGAGTGGTGCTAGGAAAATTGGTCTGCAAATTAACTACAATAAAACCAAACATATAAATGTTCCAAGAGAGGCTGAGAAGAAAGATTTGATGTGCGGCGATGAACGAATTGAGGGAGTTGAATCTTTGAAATATTTGGTATCAATGCTTGACTCAAACAACAGCATACTTACAGATATAAAAGCTCTAATCGCTGCAGGTAATCGCACTTTCTGCTGAATTAAACCTCTTCTTGGATCACCGTATGTATCAACTTGTATCAACTAACACCAAGCTCAAGCTATACAAAACATTGATTAGACCGGTTGTGATGTATGGGTCACAAACGTGGACCCTTACGCAAAATGACGAGTCGCATTTATCTGTTTTTGAGCGTAAGATCCTACGCTACATTTTTGGTCCACTTAAGACAGACGATGGAGAGTATAGAACCCGGTATAACTTTGAGATCAGAGACCTTCTTGAAGGTCCTGATATAATAGGTTGTATCCGTTCTAATAGGATTGCTGGCTTGAGCATGTTCTACGAGCCGATTCACAGTCTGGAATGATTAAAAAATGTACGTTAGTACCCCGGGGAGTGGGCGACCGTGAGGTAGACCAAGACTACAATGGGAGACTGACGTAATAAACGCTTTTAAAAAAATCGGCTGCCATAGTAATTATGTCGCTGTTGCGAATGACCGTGGTGAATATTCAAAGCTGATTAGCCTGGCAACGCTCCTACATGGAGCATGAACGCCGAAAAAAAAAATTCAAATTAATTAAATACAAAATAATATGATTAAAATAAAATAAAAAAGTTGGAATGAAAAAAATTTAAATAGTACATTATGATGCAAGGACGTAAAACTTAAGATTTAGGATGTATGGGGATTTTGCAAATCGAGGCATTAGCCGAAATTTACCCCCAAGTTATGTCCCAAATAGCTTCCGCCCGTGCGTTATATTATTATATACTATTAATTTTTATTCGGGGCAAGCAATATACTTTAAAAAAATTGTTTATTCTAAGATCTAAATCAAAGTTATAAATTTGCATAAACTTTGAAATAAAAATATATTGAACAAGTAAGCTTTGACAAAATATTTCTTTTTTTTTTTTAATAATTGTATAACTATGACAACAAATAATAATGATAATTTTGTTTGGATTATGAAATTTTGAATTTAAAGGTTGCTTTGATAAAATTTTTTTTATTTTTTATAGAATTTAAATAAACACAAATGTTTTTTTGTTGTTAGACGAAACTATGACATCAAAATATATGGTTAAAAATGACGGTTTAATGCCCAAATTACAGAAATAAAATCACACTTAAATATAGGCGAACAAAATAGCTATTTATAATTTATGTATTAGGGCATAAAGTATGTGTCTCTTCCGCTTGAGAGTGAAATTGTTGCTCGAGGCGTAAGCCGAGAGAAACAATCACTCGAAAGCAAAAAAGATACTTTATGCCTGAATTACATACAAATACAAGATTTTTTGTTCAATAGGAAAAAAGGCCTATTTTACGAACAATTTTTGAATCGAAGCGATAGCTAAACAGAATTTTTTTAACTATGAATTTTTAAAATAAATATTACTCTATTGAATTTTAACCAAATGAAATTTTATCATATGAAATACAGACCCCACATCAGATTACCCTAATAGGGTTTGCCCTTTCTGGACTCTTTCAGGCTTTCCCCAACTAATTTCTGCTGTGATAGTTATATTGGTAAACTTTCATTATAACAATTCCTAAGAAAAACATTAAAATGCCTTCATTAGTTGTCCAGCGAAGAAATTCAGGAAGTGTTGTATAATTTATAAAAATCAAAATACAAATTTAAATCGAAATCATGTACATAATTTCCTAAGTAATGTTTTTGCAAAACATATCAAAAAGGTTACAAACAAAAATTAAAAAAGGAAAACAAGTTCATTTCCTTTTTCTGTTTTTATTGTTTTGATCCAAACAGTAAAAACATATTTTTTACCGTTTTTCAAATCAAAATCAAAATGACATTTATGTAATAAAAAATGCCTTAAAAAATATTCAAATAATATTCGAAGGTCGGAAAAATCAATCCAATTTGAAATATTATTTCATTGAATTATGTTAGTTATCCTACGGCAATGGAGTATTGAGATTTTATTGAATGAATTACAATAGAAATGATACAAAGTTTTCGAGTTTTTAATTATTGTTAAACTTGTTTTGTGATGCTTCCTTTCATAATCCGTTCAAAGTCCAAATTGAAAAAAAACTTGTAAGCAGTTGTTAGAGGGTATATAGTTTATATATTTAAACTATATTTTATTAATTATAACACTGGTCACTTGTTAAAAATAAAACTATATTTTCAATTTTAATTTTTATTATTTACAATAAATATTATTTTGTGAACACATTTAATGTTTATCAGTTTGAGCTGACAAGAGATCTGATTTTTAATTATTTTGGAAAAATAAAAATATATAAAATATAAAAAAACCAGTAGGTACAGCAATATTGTTTTTCTTTCTCTTACTACCATACACACGTATAATTATAATAATAATATTATGGCAGGGATGTAGAACTAAGAGGTCCTACAGGACTCCCTTCCTTTTGAAAAATAAAATATATATACATAAATATATATATTTATTAAGAGAGTAAAAAGTGAAGAAATAAAACAAAATTTATTAAATTGTTTCCTGAAATTAAAGTTTACTTTGAATTTAAAATATATGAAACAAATTATTTTTTTATTAAGGAAACCTAGTAATTAATTAATATTTATTGACATTGTTACCGTTGTCCTTGAATTACTATGTTCGTTTGACTTTGAATTGATATGAGAAACCGAATATTAAGTAAGCCGAAATCTAACTTTTTTTGATCCTGATTGTTCAGCAATTTCGTCAGTCATGTAAGCTGGTTTAAGTCTGTCAATTGAAATAGAAATATTCTTTCCTTTTACTTCAATAATGAAACTCTTCCGGAAACGCCTGATGACTTTATACGGACCCTCATATGGTGGAGATAAGCCTGTTTTAACTTTATCCACCCTGA
The DNA here is from genome assembly GCA_963693315.1 of Diogma glabrata. NCBI lineage: Eukaryota > Metazoa > Arthropoda > Insecta > Diptera > Cylindrotomidae > Diogma > Diogma glabrata. The sequence continues at coordinate 20,611 of CAVNZG010000260.1, forward strand.
TGAAAACGAAGTCGCATTCCGTGAGATCTTTCGGAATGTAAATGTTCTTTTGAGGATCTTTCCGGGTATCTTTTGGGATTAAGGATTGCATCCATTGCTTTAGATGTTCCACCAGATCCGATGGTTCGATTGGATGCGAATCCTGTGGTTGTATGAATAGTTCTCCAGGGATCTTCAGGCCTTGTCCGTAGACAAGATCCGCAGGATTACAACCTAGGTCAGCTTTGACCGAAGTCCGAATGCCTAACATGACGATGGGGAGTGTATCACTCCAATTTATTGTGTTTCCATGAGCTTTTAGAGATGCTTTAAGCTGTCGATGGAATCGTTCGACTATTCCATTGGCTTTAGGGTTGTAAGCCGTCGTCCATAGTTTGTGAGAACCAATGATGTTCAAAAGTTCTTGAAATAACTTCGATTCAAAATTCGCTCCGCGATCGGAAGTTATATTTGACGGCACACCAAATCTAGAAATATGATTTGTTACGAAAGCTTTTGCAACTGTTTCAGCTGATCCATCTTCTAAAGGAATGGCTTCAGGCCATCGGGTGAAACGATCAATGGTCGTCAGGATATAACGAAATCCGTGAGAAGGTGGTAAAGGTCCTACCAAGTCCATGTGTATATGCTCGAATCTAGCCGTGGGAACAGGAATTTGTCCAAATTCGGAATGAGTGTGACGATGAACCTTAGATCTTTGACATGGTAAACATGTCTTAGACCAAAATCCAACATCTACACTCATTGACGGCCAGAAGTATCGTTTAGTGACCATTTTTCGTGATGCTCTAATTCCAGGATGGGAAAGATTATGTAGCGAATCGAAAACTGAACGTCTCAGGGGCTCAGGTATGTAAGGGCGTAACGAGTTAGTCGATGTCTCGCACCAAATCGGTTTTTTCGAATGATTGGTTGAGATAGGTTCTAACTTACGCTTAGATCCTACAGTTTTAGGGTTATTAATTAGATTGTTGAGTTCTGTATCGGACTCTTGAAGTTCGATGAGTTTATCAACATCTAACCCAGTAAAATTAATAGCCATTTCCTCAGTTCGTGAAAGTGTATCGGCCACTACATTTTCCGTACCAGAGATGTGCCGAATATCTGTTGTGAACTGGGAAATAAAATCCAAATGACGTGCCTGGCGAGGACTTCTCTCTGTCTTTGAGGCGATTGATGTTACCAAAGGTTTGTGGTCAGTGAACACTGTGAACAAACGACCTTCTATAAAGTAACGAAAATGTTTTATGGCTAGAAAAATAGCTAATAACTCGCGGTCAAAGGTAGAATATTTTTGCTCTGCAGGCAAGAGCTTTATGGAGAAAAATCCTAAGGGCTGCCAACATCCTTTATTTAATTGTTCGAGTACTGCTCCTGTTGCAGTACCTGAAGCATCCGTTTTGATACAAAAGCTTGAATTTTGTAACGGATGAGCCAAGAGGGTGCAGTTTACAAGCGCCAGTTTGACTTGATCAACGGCAGTACTGCGTTGGAGAGGCCAGATAAAAACTGACTTTTTTTTAATCTTGGCTAGTTCAGCGAGGTAGCCGTGAAGTGGAGCTATTAGTTCGGCTAAGTGTGGTATAAATCTATGGTAATAATTTACCATACCCACAAATCGTTGAACTTGTCGAACTGATGATGGCTGAGGAAAATCTTTAATGGCCATGATTCGATCTGGGGAGGGTTTTACACCATCCCTTGTGATTTCATGGCTTAAAAAATCTAAAGAAGTTACACCAAATACGCACTTAGAAAGTTTGATTTTAATATCATAATCAGTAAATCTTTGAAAAAGTAGGCGTAAATGTTTTTGGTGTTCCTCAGGGGATTTGCTTGCCACCAAAACGTCGTCAATATACACAAATACGAAGTTCAATCCTTTGACCACTTCGTCCATAAAACGCTGAAAAGTCTGAGCTGCGTTTCTCAGACCATAGGGCATTCTAAGGAATTCGAAGAGACCAAAAGGGACTGTAATCGCTGTTTTGTGAATGTCTTCCGCAGCAACTGGGATTTGATGGTAAGCACGGACAAGATCGATTTTTGAAAACATAGTGCATCCGTTAAGATGCATGGAAAAGTCCTGTATGTGTGGTATGGGGTATCGATCTGGAATAGTAACATCGTTCAAGCGTCGATAATCCCCGCACGGTCTCCAGTCATTTGGCTCTTTCTTCGGAACTAAATGCAGTGGAGATGAAACACAAGATGAGGAAGGTCTTATAAATCCTAACTGTGCCATGTGTGAAAATTCATCTTTGGCTATCGTGAACTTGGTAGCCTCCAGTCGCCGTGGTCGCGAAAAAGGTAGTTGTCCTACTGTGATAATTCTGTGTACCACGGTGTGTTTGACTGGGGCATTAAATTTGGGCTCCTGTGTAAGGGTAGGGAAATCTGAAAGGATATCTCCATAGATTCCCTGAACGTTAAACAAACGTAGTGATGGCGTGTTATCTAAACACGAAATAGTATTCACTACTAAGTTTGTGGTTGAATCGAGCAAGCGCTTGCGCTTGAGGTCGACTATTAAACCAAATTTAGTCAGAAAGTCAGCACCTATAATGGGTTTACTAACTGACGCTACGACAAATGAGTGTCGTAATTCTCTGCGGAGACCCAAATCTAAGTTCATTAATTTGGAACCATAAGTGTGAATCTGAGATCCATTAGCGGCTGTGAGGACATTGTGTTCGTCTTGAACTAAATTCGAAAAAGTTCGACATGGGATTACTGATACATCAGCGCCCGTGTCGATGAGGAATTGGAGTTTGGTGTTTTTGCACCGGACGAACAGACGGCTTGAAGTCTGAATCCCAGCGTTAGCCGCATTTACGTTGGGACTTATTAGTTTCCCGAATTTGGTGTTTCAGTACGGTTTGGCGATTTGTAGGAACATTTTCCTACACATCGTTTAGCCCTTGGTCCAAATTTTCGGTGGAACCAACAAAGGTTACCGAAAGAAGGTGATCTACCTCTAGATCTAGAGCTTCGTCGAAATGACGAGTATCTAGAGGGTGACTGGAATCTCCTAGCTTGATGGTTGGTATTTTCCCAACGATCTAGGCGAGATCTCATTTGATTTAAAGAAGTGGTCAGTTGTTCAACCATCTTCTCAAGCGAACTTTTTGGTTGCTTGTCGTTTCTTGTAGATGTTGACGGTTGATTGAAAGCGTCAATAGAGGAACGATCAACATTGCCACAAGAAGGGGTAGTGGGATCACGTACTGCTTCCCAAACTCTGTCCACGATAGGCAGGAGATCTTGTATGTCATCACTCTCAATTGAGACGACAACAGGCTTTACAGTATTTGGTAAACGAGCAATCCATAACTTTTTAACGAGCTCTGGATTTACCGCGGAAGAATCACCAGCTATTTGTAGCAGCTGGTCGTAGAAGCTTGAGGGTTTTTGGTTCCCCATCTCTACGGTTTGAAGCAGTTTCTCGATTGGCACCTGTTCAGATTGGGTTGAATGACTGATTATTTCAGTCTTCAACTTATTGTACCAATCAGTTGTTGGAGGGTTAAGCAATATGTTGCGGATGGGAGATAACACCCGAGGCTTGAGAACTGCTAAAACAGAAGCATATTTCTGACGATCATCAGTCACGTCCCTTGTCGCGAAAATATTTTCAATTTGAAGAAACCATGAGCCCGGATCGGATTCGATAAAATCCGGGAGCGGTATTTGTATACTCGACATAGTAGGAGTTTTAGCCGCTAAGTTAGATTTAGGTATAAATGATTGTGTGGTAGCTGGTTTTCCGAAAACCAGACCAGAGCGCGTTGTTTTCTGTGGATTTTCTTGCGAATCGGAATCTTAGTCGCGATCACTCATTTAACGCTTTTATTTAAACGTAATAAAATATTTAATAGTCGCGACACGCAGTAAATTGAAAAATTTATTATAAGTATATGAGTATAAATAAATGTCTATACACACACAACCTGATAAATAAGTATCATATCCAAAGTCAAAACAAGAGAAAAGGTGATGCCCAAACACATTATTATATAAAATAATCAATTACTCAGTGAAAAAAAATAAATCAAAAATTTCTTCAAACAACCCAATAAATTTATTTATATTTGTTTATTTGATAACTAAGAAAATGTTTATCTAAAAAAAAACCTTCTCAAAGTTTAAGAAATATTTGCTTTTCAAAATCCAAAATAAAATAATAATTTTAATTGCCTTTAATTAAAATAAATTTTCAACAAAAAAAATATTTTTGTCGAATTTTTTGATTGATGTTTTGTGAGGGAAATTAAAACTTTTTACAGTTGCCCCATGTTTATACTATCCCCACTTCCCCCTACTATTTTTTTACTATTTAATTTTTCAAAAAATTTTTTTATTTTAATTGGAAATTTCTCAACCATTAGGAAATATGATTTCAGTGGTTCGTACATTTTCAAAATTCTTTTTAGTGCTGGCATTAATGCCAGCCAGCAAGTATCACTGTATCCAAGATGTTTGTTATACTCGACATTACTTTTGTCGCAGAACTCCTTCAACGTCTCCACCCGTACAGTAAAATGACCATAAATGTTTTAAACCCTGCCATTTACATCAATTGGAATTAAGTCAGCAGCAGTATCGAACTGCTTAGAATATTGTCTGGGAATCCAATACACAATACATTCTGGTTCAAATTCGAGTTTAACTTGCTTAAAAGATTTTTCGCGTAACACACCTATAAATTGGTATTTGTGTTATCAGCTTAAACTGCAACTAAGTTGTTGTCAAGGTTAAATTTTTCAAATTTTTTAATAATGTACTCTGATATTTGTTGCTCAGGTAAAGAACAAAATTCCAATAATCTAACCTTTACTCCGTCGTGCTCTCTAAAATATCGAAATAGAATCGCAAATATTTTTATTTCCTTATGATTCGATGCATCTGTATAAACCGTGGAATAATTTGCAACAGACAAATCTAGTTTTAGTTGGTTCAGTACATGAACCATTAATTTTTTTTAAATTATTGCTTCTGATTTTGATCTGGCACATGTATATTTGTTATCGAATAATGATTGCATTAGTTTATATGTGCAAATCATCAATCGAAAACTTTGATTGTGGTTAATCGTATAGGAGGAGAAAACGGGTTCTGCCAGAGCAATAGTTCTTTCAGTTTTTCCCATTTCTAATGGTTTAAAAAATTTTTTTAGGGTACTAAAGCTGGTAGCTTATATCAACATTTTTATGTTTATCTGTATCTATATGTCTTTTGATATCATAACGTCCACTGTTAATTTGCTAATTCACTTACCGATAGTGGACTCAGTGCAATAAACACTTGCGTCTTTATATTTTGATTTTTTAATAAAATGATCGTCCAATTAAATATCGTGTGAAATTTGCATATACGTTTTTATCCGTCATGGTTCACAGGAGAACCTTTTATATATAATTTAAATTAGTATTAATCAACCTTGTATAGTACCTAGAACAAATCTTTTGTTACACAAGTAAAGACTGCAAAACAACTGAAACAATTTATTTTAATTTTGCTAAATAATTAATATCCTCTCTGTGTTCTGTTTCTGTATGCATACCTCTCGTTCTATCTTTTTCAAATCTACTACCAAAACTATTTATCATGTTTTTATGCTGTTTGTTATTTATTGAGAAAAAAATTATAACAATTAGAAAATTACAATTCTACTTTAGAGCTATCTAGTTGAAGTGTGTTTTAAACAGAGTTTGAAACACTCCTTTACTTGCTTCTATCAGAGCGCATAACTTAAAAAAATATAACACTCCGAAATACAGGAGTAAAAAATAATAAAATATCATTCTTGCTCCTAAATTGAAATAAATATTCTCTTTGAAATACTCAAACCTTAGACCTTTTTGCTTCAAATTTGATGCTTTCCAACTAGGGACTGCAATCCCGGGATCCCGGGATTGTCATATTTGCCAGGATTAATCAATGAAAACACAGAATCATGTTATCCTGTTTTGTTGATTTGTATTTTATTTATTTTTGGTCGTATGCAATGAAATCATATACCACTAGCAATAGTAATCAGAAAATACTTAAGGTTTATATCTTAGGGGTGCTAGTCCTCTATTCCGTCAACGATAGCACCTTCAAATTTTTTCCGCTCTATCATGAAATATTGGCTAATGCACTCGTAGGTCTTCAGGTTGCACTGAGCTAGAAAAACAAAGAAACCCATTAGTTCGCGAGTTGACGAATGTCTCAATAACTAGCATAAAGACAAGGAAAACCGAAACAATTTGAGTATTTAAGTATTTACATAACATTACATCAGCAGCAGCAGACGTGGGATGTGAAACAGATGATCTAACTACTCACACTGCAACATCTTTGAGCAAAGATAACAACACAAATGTAACTAAGGATAAGGTTTCAGTCGATTTAGTAGAGAAAAGCAATTTGGAAGATAAACTGTAACACAATTTAATTCACCCTTAACACTTATAAAAAAACTTTTTTGGTCAGAAAGCAACAACATAAAATATTAAACTGGTCACCGCAATTGGTAGAAGAATGAAAATAAGTAAGTAAAGCCGTCATAGAGGACCCCCTTTGCAGTGAATATATAATAATTTATTGACCCTTCCACCAAGAAGTGTGGAATCGGAACGGGCTTTTTCAACCCTCAGCAATATCATTTCCAAATTAACAAATAGGTTTGACGATAAATCAGATTGACGAATTATGTTTTCTAAAATTTATTTTTTAAATCATTCGAAAGTGTATGGTACTGGATTTTCTTTATGTAATATTATTAAAGTTTTATTTTGGTTCTTCAGTTTTTATTTTTTTAAGAAGTGGAATTAGTAAGTAATTGTTTTATGTGTTTATTCTTTTCGACACTAAAAAATGAATAAATTATTTTTTATTTGAAAATTTGGTTTTCCATACAAATTTTGAATCCCGGGATCCCGGGAATCCCGGGATTTAAAATTTATGAATCCCGTAGTCCCGGGATTCATAAAACACCACGGGATTGCAATCCCTATTTCCAACGCAAAAAATAAATAATTTTTATGAATGCTTTGTTTAATTATGCATGTGTTGTTAGAAAAATGAATATAAAGGATGCCGAAAAGGTACTATTTTTCTTGTTTTGCAAATCGAATGAAAGAAAAGGAAAATATAATCTACTCCAAAGGAGTGAAATCGAAAAAACAAACATTTTTCTCCTACGAGTAAGAACGATATTCAAATTATAAAAATTTTAAATTTATGAATATTATTTTAAAGGATTAAAATGAGTGCTAGAAGAAAATAAAATTGTAAACTCTGGTTTGTAAATTTAAATGTTTATGAATATATAAGGAAAAGTGAGTTCTTTTAAGTAAAATATTTTGTATTTTATTTTTCTTAATAAACTTTCGATCTCTCGTATATACTCAGGAAAAATGTTACTATAAACAAAGAAACTTCTTCACTGAGGAAGATCTCTTAGAGATCGAAAGATATTTGCACAATAAAATGCAAATTATTGAAGTGAAAAAGACTGAGTTTAGTATTTCTAAGAAAATTATAATTAAAACACTATTTCTTAAATAAAATATTGCACTAGTTTGTTCAATAGTTAAATCAAAATATTCTTAACAATATACAAACTGCAAGAACAAACTGTTGAACAAACCATTGCTTTGACTGAGATATTGCTCAAACTTTACGTAGATATAAGGTTTTTATATTATTTCAATAATGAGGAATATGTGGGGGAAATATTTGCTTCGTGGGACAGATTTTTTCCGTGGGACAAAACAATGAAATGTTGGACACTTCCACGCAGTGTGGGACGTCTGGCCAGTTTAACGTAACACCCATCTGAAAGGCGTCAAAAACGCTTTTTGTGGTTTTCTTATACGGTTTTAAGCTCTCCAAAAACAAATCCAGCAAATTTTATGCTTCAAGTAAGTCACTTCTATGGCCAATCTCATGTTCTAATTCAAAAAGACTTATAGTTTCCACGAAAATCGATTGTGAAAGTGGGCTCACATACTAAAATCCTCTTCTTTTTCTCGTTTTCCTATTCAAAATGCGACACTCTAAAATTTATTAAATTTTTCAAATTTTACTGTTTGTTCGTATTAAAGTAAATCTCCAATTTCGCTCACGGTAGAAGAGGATAATGTAGTGATATCAATGTTGGTGATATCAATCATGTCTCGTTATGTATAATATGTATAATATGTATAATATGTATAATATGTACGAGAGTAGAGCAATTCCTCTGTAATTTTCACACAGGTGGCGTTTATCATTTTTGTAAATTGGTATCTTCGTAGCTGAATTCCAGTCCTGTGGCATAGTTTCAGTAATATAGGGTCATTCCAAAGTGACTAACGTAACATTAGACCGAAATTCACAACTTTGTTTCCTTATAACTAAAATAGTAAAGATTATTTTAAGCACTTGTGGACTTTTTAAAATGTAAATCGAGTTTATTTATCTAAATCAGAAAGCTTTTTTATTTAAATTAAAATTTTTAGATATTTTTTAAATAAAAATCTAAATGTGACTAACGTAACATTTTTTATACCATTAAATTAACACCTAAATTATGAACCAAAATTCTCTAGATGTTGAAAATGTACATAAAATTTATTGATAAGTTTCTTCAATGTAATTAATGTATTGTTTAAAAAAGCCAATAACTTTTTTAAAAATATGTTAGTTTTTCATAAATTGACGCTTTTGATTTAAATGACGTGTGACTAACGTAACACAAAAGAATTCTTGTATTTAGAATGCTTAACTCATTTATTTGGAAAGCAAAGCAGTCCAATTCAGACACTCCAAACTTTAGCTTACAGAAAATAAAAAGTCTAAAACAATTCAGTTTATTATATTTGTGCTATGCTATATTCTTTTTAGATATATTTTAATTCGTATATTAAGCCTTTTTCACAACCATGCGCTTAATTGCATTCTAAACAAAATAACTATATTGGAATTTTCACAGTTGTTGCCATATTTTATAGTAAAATATATGAAAAAAAAAATTATAGGTCACAGTTACAGTTTTGTGAAGAAAAAAAATTTAGCTTGAAGGTTGACTTTAAAACGGAATGACCCTATATAGATCATTTAAACAAGTTGAAACAATCTTAAAGATCCACCCTATACAATCATTTCGGATATGTTATATCGTAGTCGATAGTGCCTTATTACGTTTTGTAGAACTTATTTATTTGTTGAAATGAAATTTGGATATTTTCTTTTTGAATATTTCTTATATATATAAATCGGAGTCGGAGTTGGGGTCGGGGTCGAAGTCGGTCGGGGTCAAATTTTAGTTTCGACTGTCTTTGTTCTGCAAATTCCTTACATACAATTACATATTATTTCTCATGAGATTGTTCCATTTAAATCCAGCATTATAAATTAAACTCGAGAAATCCTAAGATCAATTGAAGTCGTTCATATTTTGCATTAATTATATTATTGTTGTTGTTTTAAAGATCATTTTCTTGGAACATGTATTGCTTACGCCTAAATGTCGAAATGTTTTTTTTTTCAACTATAATATAGAAACAAAAATATAAAATTATGTTTACCTGTATTGTCAATTGTCAACCGCATAATTTTCGATTTATTTTCAAAAAAGTGAAAATTTTTTCTTCTTCTCTCTTATCTTCGAAAACTACAAAACAAAACAATTGGAATTGGATAATCATGAATTCATGATTATGCGAAACTGTACTTTAGAAATATTTCGGCAACCATTGATCAGCGAGTTGATACAATTCAATTATCTCCCTTGATTCCAATATACCGATCAACAACGGAACAAATCAATTAATTTTCATTTCTACTATTCGCCAAAAATGTTTACCTCAAACATCCACTTAGCAAGTCTATTTATTCTCGTAACTCCATTCATTTGCTCTGTAATCATTTTACTGTTCATTTAAAGTTTTTTATTATCAATCCGTAGTACATAGTCTGATGAATACTTTACTTATTAGAATAATGTAAATCCATTCTTGTTCCTTACTTTGTAATTTTCATGTATAATTCATAACAGATGAAGAGAAATTTTTATTGTTTTTCTGTTTTTGCCTGAAAATATAAAAAAATATATTTACACAAAAAAAAACGAAAAAGTAAAATGGAAAAAAAAAAATAAGGAAAACGAAGGTAAGAAAAGTTGTTTCTATATTTAGTTTTCTGTATTTCGTGCCAAGAAAGTTTGTTTTCGATATTATTTATGTGTAATTTTTTTCTGTTCTTTTTTCGTATCGAACAAGAACAAACTAAAACAAGATATGTTAATAGCTTTTATGAAACTATTACAGGAAGGCTTTTAAAAATGTGACTTGAGAATGAATGAATGAATGAATGAACAATTTTGTGAATAATAACTCTATCCGTCGAATTTACGAATACTCATAGTCGAATTTCAAATCCAAACTAAACAAGGTGCTATTATTAATGTCAAGCTAACACAACAAAGACCAACCCTGTGAATCCTTTTTCTGTCAAAAATACCTCAGGCAACATATTTTAGTTTCGTATTTTACAAGTATATGAATTGAATGAATAAATAACGAAATCTATGATTAGAATATTGATGGCTTACGTTTTTATTTTCAGGTAAAACAATTTTGAGCCAATTCTATTTATTTATACTGAACATTAGGATCATTAGGATTATTGTAGAGGAAAAGCATGTAACATAACCTATAAAGTTTGTCAGAAAAGGTATACGAATAATTAATTGTTAATTAGATTTTCATATGAATTAATTATAAACGATGCTGTTGAGTGATTATGTTTGAACATTTTTGTTATTTTAATTCAATTAGCTATTCAAATCGTGTTCGTTTTGTGGGATAAATAATTAAGAAGATAAAGTAAATGTTTTCATCATAATCAGTTAACTATAAGAAATTTTACGAATTTTTTTCTTGACCAAAATATGAATGGAAGGTTTATTAAGACTGAAAATAATTGTGATAATTTTATAGATATATAGTAAAAAACTATAGTGTTGGAATGTTGGTAAAAATAAAGGTATTCTTACACAATTTTATTTAACTTGGCTTTTGACAGTTGTGTTGGCTACTCTTTTGTGATCAATTTTTCAATAACTGCCCATTATGTGATTATTCCCAAACTTAAAAGACATGTTTGTTGAAGCAATAAGTACGTGTTTCTAAGAGTTTCAAAGTAAAAATTTTATAAAACTGAAAAAAAAATTCAAATTTTTCTCTATTCTATTAGACCTTAAACAATTGCGTTGAAATTCTCATAATCTGGTTGACCCATTTTGAGCGTAGGAATTTCGGTAATAATCAAGGACATCAAACATGTTTGTGTCATTTTTATATGCATAAAGGTCCTTACATTATAAATAATGAATATAAAACAAAATCAAAATATGACATTTCGTTGTTGTTCCTAGCTTTTGTAGACCTTTTTTCTTAAACTTCAAATCGTTATATTGATATATGTATTTGACAGATCACTTACAGCGATGATAATTAGAAATCAGTAATTATGTATTACTGATTAACTATAGTAAAAACATCTTAAAAACAACACAAAACAATCTTGATTTGAAAGCAATAACAATTATGTAAAGTTTTCCAAATACAAATCAGCTGATCACAACTGTCAAATTTTATAGAATCAAGTTAATAGAATGCGCTGCAGCAAGTCAAAAGGAAATTTGTATAGTATTTGTCAAAACCCTCAATATGCCTGATTGTTTTTTGGCACAGAAAAACCATGAACCATAAACAATATACAATATAAAACAAATTTAGAGGTTCAACGTATGGAAAGTTCATTTTATTTTGCATATGGAGTCAACAATCAGGCTTGAGGGTTTTGATATTTGTATAAAAAGAATTTAATGTTCCAGTTCACATCGCAAACAGCATTTTATAAGAACGGCATATTTTATAAGAATTTATTAAATTTGAAAAGAAAATTAAATTTTAGGCAAGTGATTTAAATACTGGTTTTACATAAGATGCATTTACTGTAATATTAATGTGCTTAGGTTATTTTTAGGTAAAATAAAATTAAAAAACTGACTCAAAAATTGTATATGACTAAAAACTATAAAATAGCTATTTATGTACCTAGGGCGTTATGTAGGTTATTGCGCCCGGAAAGCGACGTAATCTAGCCCGAGGGCCTCTGGCCCGAGGGATGGATGTCGCTTGATGGGCGTAATACCCAGTAACGCCAGTGGTGCATACAAGATTTTATGCTTCACTTAATAAGCTAAAAACTAAGAAAGAATTTAATTTGTTAATCTATATTGATATGCAAACAAATACAAATGTATCGTAGTATGCCAAGAAAATAACTATTTTGAAGTTTAAAATAAATATTTGTTGTTTGAACGTTGCTATGTAAACAAATTCTCCTAAATTTTGTAGCGTATGACAAAAACATTGTATGACGTTTAAAATAATTTGATAGTTTTGGAAAACTATATGAACAATTAATAACTAAAATGTTGCTAAACATTTTTAAGCAAATGTCAAAATCTTTTACTAGCTTAAATTCAATAAGAATTATTTACATTGTGTAGACAAAACCACAGTAAAAATAATTTTATTTAGTTTTTTATGGTCTTAATAACGGGCGTTATGAATTCATAATGCCCTCTCATAACGCCCCGGTTTTTATGAATGTGTTTATATATTGCGTATCCTAGACATTATAACAACTTTATATCATTGTGAAGCATAAAAAAATTAAAAACACTTTTTTATTGAAAACGAACTAAAAACTAAAAATAAATTTTGCATTGACACAAAACGATGTTTCAAAGAAACATGGATTATGTTCAAACGTTAAATATTTTATTAATAACTATGTTTGCTTTCAAACTGTAGTAAGGAAATAAGTATTTATAATTTTTTTAAAACAATTTAACACAAATGGTAAAATTAGATGTACAGACTAGAAAACTATTTAACTAGAAGTTTTGTTAGATAATTAATTAAAAAATGTACAAATACATTGGCTTAAAGTATTTGGGTTTTGGTCGAAATACTTCTGCGCCTGCCGCCACTTAAACTTTTGCTTACCTTGTAGGTTACGTATTACAAATGGTTACATAGTTATATGATCCGTTGTGGGTGACTTTGCTTTTTCGCTCAATCTTTATTATATTTCCTATTGAAGTTAAACTTGAACAATGCGTACTTAGGAAACTCAAGCAAGTGATAATCTCTTGAATGCACCTCTCGATATGTAGACTCGATAATAATTCCCTTTCTTATACCCTCATAATGTATTTTAGAAGGGGTTCCCTGGCTGTGCTCTTAATTTGCAAGTGGAGTGGGACCAGTTCTAGCAGTATCTTCATTGACGTGGTAGGTCATGTACTCAATAGACACGTTGTGCAAGGGTTTTACATACCATTAGAGCTCTTATGGTTGTGCTCATCACTGCTTTCTCGTGGTTTATCAACACGATTTTGGTATCGAGAACTACTGTTAGATATTTTGTATCCTGTGCAGATTCAATTATGAAGCTCCTCATGATGATGGATTGTATGCTAATTTTTTTTTCTTGGTGATCAGGATCAATAAGGTTTTACTCAGATTAAGTTTTAGTCCGACAGATGTGCACCATGTATCTTTCAGACTAAGTCCTCTGTACAATATCACAGAGTGTCTTCTTGATCCTACCTCTGATGATAATGACTGTGACATCCGCGCATGCAACATTTGATGCCCTTATTACACAAGACAGTCGAATTTCATTCACCACTGAACTGCACATGAGAGTTGATAAGACTCATTTCTGTAAATAGCCTCTTGTGGTGACAAGGTTGATTTAAGAATCACTGGCCTTAGTTTTGGCTAGCCTAGTTTCCAGAATCTCACACATTCAGTCAGTTGGAATGCTGTTAACATTTTTTTCCATTAGAACCTTCTTGACCGCTCCATGTGTGGTGTGGTATTATCAAAGACTCGTGGTGTGATAATAGACAAGCTCCTCGCACTACACCCTGGTTAACGCAAATAGTCTATTCAAACTTGGTAGCCAAATATTTCATTTCGAACTCTTGGCTGTAAAAAAAAAAATTAAAAATTAGCCAAAATCAAAATCACAATAACAACGGTACTTTTCAGCACCACAAGACAAAAAATATTGGACCCTCAGTCCGTTTTTTGCAATTGAACATTGAAGGCATAAGCAAGTCAAAAACTGAACATTTACAAGGAGTATTAAAAGATTTCGATATCGACGTTGTAATTCTGCAAGAAACGCATGCAGCAGATGAAGCGCAACTTATCTCTATAGAGGAAACATTGTTGGTTACAAATTAATTAGTGCTATTTACCATCAAGCATATGGATCTGCCACGTATGTTAAGTCAGAAATCATGAACTGCACCCATGTACTTATACAGACAGACAACGATATTCATCTTATTGTTGTTGATATATCGGACATGAAGATTGATTGTAAACGTATACAAGCCTCCTAATACAGGATGGCCAGAGAAATAAAGCGCAATTGCTCGTTTCCATCGAGGTACGTGATCTCTTTTAGTAGCGAAGAACTAGATTCAGCTCTGTCCCAAAAAAAAACGGAAAAGCAGCAGGCTACGATGGTATATTTTCAGAATTTCTAAGAAATGCGGGAAAAAATGTTAAACAATGGCTAACTAAATTTTTCTCGATTATCCTAAAAACCGGCAATCTTCCAAAACCTTTTAAGACTATGAAAGTGATAGCGATACTTAAACCAGGTAAACAATCCAATGAACCAGGAAGCTATCGCCCAATCGCACTTTTGAGCACCCGCTACAAGTTGTTAGAACGGCTCATATACAACCGTATCGCACTGATACTGAATGACCAGATCCCAGTCGAACAAGCTGGTTTCCGTCCCAATCGCAGTTGCACTGACCAACTGCTCGCTTTAACATCCTGCACCGAAGCTGGGTATCAAAAACAATTAAAAACAGGCGCAGTATTCATCGATCTCACTGCAGCATATGACACAGTCTGGCGAATTGGGATTATTCGAGCGAAGCGAGCGAAGCTCCATTCTTCCCCGATTCGGATTTTCGATCCACGTTTTCGATTTCGATCCGATCCAAATAATGTGTGGTGTAAAATTCTAAAATAAATGTTGAAGGAATTCTGAACTATGGAGTTTTTTTATATGATAACATACTTGACTCTGTAATAAGTGTATTTTTTTTTAGTTTCACATCATAGCTCTGTAAAACAAACGAAAACAGCTTTATTTATTTTTGATAAATTCCGCAATTTTGTGTATACATCTAGGATTTATAGTTTACACTTTATAATGTAATGAGCAAAGCGTGTTTTACCTTCACCAATAAATGTTCCTTTTAAAAATTGAAACCCTCATAAATAAGTTGTCCTACTGTAGTAGGAGACAAAAATATGTAACGTTTGAGTTTGGGCTTAATCGCATAACGGATAATAGAATGTCAGCATGTTTAGTAGATATGTTCGTTTTATATCGAAAAATGGCGATTCTTTGTGTTTTGTAAATTTATGGTTATGAATTGTGTTATGTGTAGAAATCGTCTTACTTTGGCTAATTTTAATTACATTAATATCTAGAACATCCCTTCAGCATCTAACATTATATCTTTGCTAAAAACAATCGTTTAAGAAAAATTGCAACACAGTCAAGGAGTTAACCTTAGAACGTAGAACTAAGTTTACCGTGATGTGGGAGTGTATCGTTGTCAAGGTACCTTGATGTGATACAGATTGTAACTACGCCCAACTTCATTATAAACCTTTACCTAAAGACGAATTGCAATCAAATTCTCTTGATATCCAATTTTAGTTTCCATAAAAATATCATTTCTGTATTTACTATAACAGTTAATTAATTAGAACTCCCACCAGTGATAATCATATTTAGTAAACAAAAACAAAACACTTGTATAAAGGATCTATGAATTTAACAAAAAGAATAGTACAATAGAATCACACAAAAGAGAACTAACTCACAAAAGAACATGGGATGAAACAATGAAAAGCTCAAAAAAGTCACACATTGAAAAAAAACAATAAAAAGTAGAAAAAGTTTGTTCCAGTTTTCTAGTTTCTTTTTTCGGGTTTAATAGAAAAGAATAAAAGTTTTACAATAATAAATTTAAGTTTATCTTTTAATTTGGTTATGCTCTTAGGTTTTAGGTTGTTGTTGTTATAGTTGGATACTTGCATTGTACTTGTGTTTTAGATAAAGTTTGGTTTTTATTTTAAAAGTTGTGTTTCGAAAGTGTATGAAATGAATATATAAAAGTAAATAAAATAAGTTATAGTTTTTATTACTCACATACTGGTTTTTGTAGCTTAGAATATTTAAGGAGTACGTGATTTATACTTTAAAGACATTCTCTCCTCAATGTGTACGATACTTAAATGCATTAGTAGAAGTGATTAAGTTTTTCTACGGGAAGATGTTCTAAAAGCGATATTCATCGCATTCTTTGCTATTGTAATTTTTCGATTATTTCCAGTGGCGTCATTTCACCAAAATCTTGGGGGGGGGGGGGGGGGGGCGAGAATTTAAATGACAAAAAAAATTTTTTTTCGTAAAACATAACATACACGTTTTTATACACACATATATTTAAAAGCATTTAAATGCATCGACTTAGAAATAAAAATAAAATGCTTCTGAGCTACATTGGTTACTCTGCTAGTCTTCTGGTGTTGTTTCATCGAAGCGAATGCCGCAAAGTTCTGCAAAATCCCTTCACTTGCTAAAAATAATTTTTTTTAAATTACATCAAGATAGTAGTTTTAATTAAAGCGCTTGTGCTAGAAATTATTATATGTTTGCTTTGTAACTGTTCAGAGAGTTAATTTTTAAACGACAGTAGATCGTGCAGCATAGAAAAAAAGGATGGTTTTTCTATACGATTTTTTAGATCTCGGGAATCCCGGGATTTTAAATTTATGAGTCGTTTATGGAAATTATGTAAAAATAAAACACCACGGGATTGCAATCCCTACGTGACTCCTCTTATGTCGAATCGTTTCTTTGTTTGTTTTTCTTTATTTGTCTCAGAGAAGAAGAGTTATGTCTACCCTAAACTGACCAGAGCCAAATCGTTAAAATGTGGGAAATTGCAAACATTCTTCCAAATACTAACTAATTAGAATTTCTATTGCGAGAAAGTGGAACGGTGAAAACGTGCTAGCTAGATTGTGCATAAATTTCTATTTAATGCTTTCCTTTACTATTTGTTTACTATTTAATTCTTCAAAAAATTCTTTTATTTTAATTGGACATTCAACCGTTAGGAAATGTGCTTGCAGTGGTTTGATATTTTCTAAATTCTTTCTGTGCTGGCATTACCGCCAGCCAGTGAGTTTCACTGCATCTAATAAGTTGGTTATGTTCGACATTACTTTTGCCGCAGAACTCCTTCAACGTCTCCAGTAAAGGCAGTAAAATATCCAAATTTTTTTAACCCTGCCATTTAAATCAGCAGCATTTCTTATTGCATTATTTAGAATATGGGCTGCGAATCCAATACCCAATACACTCTGGTTCAAATTCGAGTTTAGCTTGTTTTTAAATTTTCACCCCTTGACGTGACACCAATAAAATTGGTGTTCGTGTTATCAGCGCAAATTGCAACTAACTTTTTGTCAATGTTAAATAACAACAAGAAAACAAAATAACAACAAAACTTGTTCAAGCTACTGGAGCTGGCGGCTTATAGCAACGTTTTTTTATGTTTATCTGTATCTATATGTCTTTTAATATCATAATGTCCACTGTTAATTCTCAAATTCACTCCGACTGGTAATACACTAAACTTTTGCGTCGTTATATTTTGATTTTTTTTATAAAAGGATAGTCCAATTCAATATCGTATAAGAATTTACGTAAACGTTTTCTATCCGTCTTGATTTGCAGGAGAGCTTTTTAAATATAATTTTAAAAATGAGTATAAATTTACCTTTTATAGTAGCTTAAAACTTTTGTTACACAAGTAAAGACTGTAAAACAATTGAAACAATTTATTTAAATTTTACTAAATAATTAATATCGTTTCTGTATTCTGTAAGTATAAGAGGTATACAGTATACCTCTCGTTCTATCTTTTGCAAATCTATACCATTTATCAAGTTTTTATGCTGTTTGCTTTGTTTGTTCTTTATTGAGAAAAAAAATTATATATTAGAAAATAATAATTTTACTTTTGAACTTCCTAGTTAAAGTGTGTTTTAAACAGAGTTTAAAACGCTACTTATATCACTCTTTTACTTTGTCCTTTCAGTGCCTAGCTTAAAAAAATATAACACTCCCACATACAGGAGTGAAAATAATAAAATATCATTCTTGCTACTAAATTGAAATAAATATTTTCTTTCAAATACTCAAAACTTTTACTTTTGCGCAAATTTGATGCTTTTCAACGTAAAATGCTTTATTCGTTCAATTATTCATGCATTGTTAGAAAAATGAATATAAAGGATGACGTAGAGTGTCTAATTTTCTTCTTTTACAAATCGAATGAAAGAACTGGAAAATGTAATCTGCTCCAAAAGAGTAAAATCGAAAAAACAAAAATTTTACTCTTACGAGTAAGAACGATATTCAAATTATGAACATTTTAATTTTTGAATATTATTTCAAAGGATTGAAATGAGTTCTCGAATAAAGACTCGTAAACTCTGGTTTAAAAATTTAAATTTTTATGAATTTATACGCAAAACTGCATCTTTTTAAGTAAAATATTTTGTATTTTATTTTTCATAATAATATTGCACTGGATTGTTCTCTCAATATGGTGAAATCAACATATACATAACATTATACAAACTGCCAAAAAAAAGTGAAGCCATTGCTTTGACTAAGATATTGCGCAAACTATACGTAGGTAGATGATTATTTCGATAATGCGGGCAAATGTGGTGGAAATATTTGTTTCGTGGGACGCTTCGTGGGACAGATTTCTCCGTGGGACAACGCAATAAAATGTGTGACATTTCCACGCAACGTGGGACGTCTGGTCAGCTTACTACCCATAAACGTGCGTAAATTTTTCATTTGATTCAAAATTGTACAATTATTGCGAGCTTCTTTTAAATCTATAAGAAAAACCTACCACAAAAAAATAATAGTTTCTCCCTCCCTGTGACTGTATAAAAAAATGAATTCATAAAATGAATTTGACAGCAAGTTTTCATAACATACTTTGAAAATATTTACATAACTTAAATATTTGTTCGTGTCGTTAGAAAATATTGCTTGTCCATTATAAAACATTCACTATCATAAAATCACTGGAAATAACCCAATAAATTTAAATTACTCCCGTAGTTATTTTCATTCATTTTATAAAAATTAGCACAACTATCAAGTAAACTTTTGATATGTTATAGGATTTTACATTTTAGAATTGTTTTTTATTTATTGTTTTTAAAAAAGTCTTGTAAAGTTTGTATTGTACTGATATAGATAAAAAACAAGGCCAAACAGTCAGGGTTCTCCAAATAAGTGGGGTATAATTAGGTTGTGTTCTCCTGCATGTACTTACTTTTAAGTTTATATAAATTACCAATGGCCAATAACAATTGAAATTTGAATGTTAAATACTGCACTATGAACTCTCGAGGAACGCTATACTAATGAAATCGTGGCTCAGACGTGGCTCGGACGTGGCTCAGACGTGGCTCAGACACGAATATCTTATAAACAAAACACAATCGTTCTTCTAAAAGCGGTGATGCCGCGCACCTTATAGTACGATAGAATTTTGTCACAATACGTACCCACGGCGTTTTTGGAAGAACGATCGTGTTTTGTTTATAAAACTGATTTTATCAGAAGATTAGAAGCAATACGACCGCCTTTCGTATCGGTGGCGCTCTAGTCCTTGATACAAAGAACGATAACCGTTTGAATATTGCGGTGAACTGTACTTTAGTCGGGCCAAAATAATATGTAACGTAATAATTATATTATCAGATATATTTCAATTAATAGTATGCGATAAAATTGGTATTAGTATTAGTTAAGTAAATCTTCTAAAAATTAGACGAATTTACAAAATAACAGTCCTTTGAAATTTTTATAGTGTATAATTCTATCACGATCGGATTGTTTTTTTGAATCGATGTATTGATAGTATCAGATCCTTGGGGGGGGCCAATGCCCCCCCCAGCCCTACCCAATTGACGCCCCTGATTATTTCTACTGCTTTAATTTTGATATGCCAGTTTTTCAGCAATCGAAAATGTAGTAATAAAAAATCTGGATATTGAAACATAATAAAGTAACATGTACTACGGATATCTGACATTTAAATTTACAATATGCCTATCATTGAGTAAGGTATACTCTGTTTTCCGAATGAATGATTTTGCGATGCAATGATGTATTCATTATATCTAAAATTATAAATATTATTTGCGTAAAGTAACAACAGATTGACATTATGTTATTTGAAAACTTACGCCAAGTGCCAACGGCAAACAGTGTTAATTGTATTTCGATTATTTGATTTTCGGTGATGTGATGTTTCGATGCAATGACTTTTCCATCAAATTTTCGGTGATGTGATATTTCTAATAATTTTTAAATTGTAAGAACATTCGATGATATGAAATTCGGTGGTATGAACTTTCGGTCTACTAACTTGCGATTCTATAACACGATCAGATGATTTGATTTTTTGATGCTATAATGTGGAATCGCTAAAGAATGATTTCGAAATCCATTATTAGGTATTATATTTATTTGACATATTTTTCTTTCGAGTGAATTTTTTTTAGTATATTGGTGTTGTTGTTTAAAAGGTCATGAAATTTTTCACAAAAATTTGTTAAATTATATTTCACATACAAAGCGACACACATTCACAGCTTTCACAGCGACACAGCTTTCACATTCAAAGTCCTAAAACTTAATTGTATTTTTTCTGATGCCTATTTACTCTATAATTACCGTAGAAAAAAGGGTTAAGTTGCAGCATTAGTTTCTGGTATAGGGATACGCGTATTCTACAATTTTTAGTGCAATATTGCATGGTTTGTTTCAAAATGATGAAATGTGTCTAACTATTTGTTCTCTATTTGTATTGAAATTTATGCTAGAATTGCACATTCCTTCCCGTTTTTGTCGCTTCCTAGCTAGTCGTGCATTTTTTTACAATAAGAGGAACTTTAAATCGTCGCGGGACGCGGGACAAATTGTTAAAAATCGTTACTGTTCCGCCAAAAGTGGAACGTCTGGTTACTTTACATTAGACCATTTGGCTTCGTTTTTATATGAACAGTAAAAATGGCGTGCATTAACCAATTAACCAAAAAAAATTATTAATAGAATTACCTCAAGTAATCAATTATACAACAGTAAATTCATTCACAATTATACAACAGTATCACCAATTTACAAACTTCAATCCTTTTTCTTTTAATTTAAATTATTTGATGATCCGTAAGAATTTTAATATTTTCACGAACTCCCACAATATGTATACTCGTCTAAGTTTATATCGGTCAAAACTCAACGAAAGACAACGAAAGGCAACAAAACAATGAAAGAAAAAGAACCACTGAAGTTTTCATTTCGCATGGATATAGCGAACGATAATAACTATATCGGCTGCGTTGATTCGATAAAGTGTCAATTCACCGTAGTCGACAGAAATCACTTCAGGAGCAACTGCTGTATAAAACAGCCCCCCTTCTCCCACCATCCCCACTTTGCTCAAATGCTTTCAAAACTAATGGAAATCACATAGAAAACTTATTTACTGAGTTTTATTCATATAAACAAATTGATGTTCGTTGATGGGGATGAGGCCAAAGTTATTATGTTTCATTCAGATCATGTGATAAAACTGAGAAAGTTATTGAAGTTTCAAGTAAACATTTGTAAGGAACGCCCTTTTCGCCCACTTTGTAAAACTTTGCCCTTTCAAAACCATGAAAATCACAGCAAAAGCCTATATGCCGAGTTTAAACAAAATCAAATGACTTGACTCAAATTTATTTTATTAAAGTTTTAAATAAATAGTTTGGGAAAATGTGCGGGAGCCCTGTCCCCTCTTTTCACAATTTCGTCAAAAAGATTTTTGTTTTCGTTTTAAAAACTATGAGAAACCAAAATAAAAGTATTATTAAAATCTAATAACAGGACTGAGAATTATTGCAGTTTCAAATAAATTTTTATATGAAAGGTACCTCCACTACTTTGTCCAACTTTTCTTAGAAGTTTTCAAATCTTTTGAAGTCTTTGTTTTTTTGTCTAATTTTGTGCAAAAGCTTTTCTGATCACCGGCTGCTTGCAAAGAACTTTTAACCAAAACAGTTTTTAAAATGGACCTAGTGGTTTTTGCATTTTAGAGCTATAAAACCGTACAATACCTTAAAGTCAAACCAATTCACTTTTACTGTGTATTGGTTTCAAAATCTGACCTTTGGTCTTCTGACCAGTTGGCCATTGTATAATATTTTCCATAACCTACATATGTATATCTGAAAACAAAACTTTCACTCAAAATCAAAAACAAATATATACAATTTCTATCAAATACAAACCAAAGTATAACAGAAGGAAAACAAACCGTATTTTAATAAATAAATGGAAAAAACACCTGAGACAGCTGCAAAGAAAAACATTTATTTTGTGGTTACTGTTATGTTATGTTAGTTTACCCAAAAAAGAAAATCCTACGATAAAAACATTTGTTTGTTCAACCATTCTTCTTGGTTCTGCTGTCGGTTAGTTTTTGTTTGTTTTTTCTTTGGTCAGCATTAAACAAGAAAATAAAAAAACTAAAAAATAATAGCGGGAAAAGAAAAGAAAATTTTATAGCTGTAAACTTTTTTTCTGTTAACGTAGTTGTAATATTTTTGGTATTTTGGGTTGATATTTTTCTTTTAAAAATATTTAGGTTGATTTTATGAGCAATTTCATTATGTGCAGAAGAATTTATGAAATCAAATTGACTTTAAATTTTTTTATTATGGTATATGAAAAAGCTCTGTGGTAAGTAAACAATATGTGAACTGTATGAAAAGCTTGTAAGAAGGTTAGTTATATTAGTTTTTTCATGTATACACAAAATTATCTTTTTACAAACAAAGAATAAATACAATATGCATAGGCGTAACTAGGTAGGGGCCCAGAGGGCCCGGCCCCGCTAGACGAATTTTGACCCCCCTGGAACACAAAGTTCATGAACTATATATAACAGTTAGGGAAAATGAAAATGTATTTCTTTACTTAGGCATTTGCTGTTCAAAATTA
This sequence comes from Diogma glabrata, assembly GCA_963693315.1. Lineage (NCBI taxonomy): Eukaryota > Metazoa > Arthropoda > Insecta > Diptera > Cylindrotomidae > Diogma > Diogma glabrata. The sequence continues at coordinate 43,858 of CAVNZG010000260.1, forward strand.
TTTCAAAACGTACAATTACATTATTCATGATATTATTCATATCACTGATCTTCAGGGAGTGATTCTATTTCAAATAAAAAAAATCTTGGCGCCTAAGTAGAAGTAATATCTCCGTTTGTTTGTATGACCATTAGCGAATTGACGACGGAATTCGCAGTCTGATGGATTTATTTTTGGAATTATCTGAATTTTGTATGGCTGAAAATGAAGATCGTTGTGCACAGTACTGCATTAAATGGTTGGGGGAGTGCATGATTACTGTAAACAATGAATTGTTATTTTTGAACTATTTTTATTTTTATTTTTTCAATAGTTTTAGAGACTAGGAATGTAAAGTTTAATTTAGAAACTAGGAATGTTGATTTTGTATAACTTTTGTTTGTTTGAAAGTTACTAAGTGAGGATTTATAAAAATGTCATACTGATATAACAATTTATAATTTTATATGATTGTTTTCAATTTTAATTTGTCAAACATGTCGATTTTAAAAAGAACATTTTTTCTTTTAGTTTTATAATTTAACGATTTATTATTTACACAAATATATATCTAAATATAAACATAAATAACTGCAAACAACATAGCATAAATAACTGCATTCGAATCGGTAGATGTAGTAGCAACGACGTCAAAAGTGACACTAAACCACCGGCAATTTCACCGTTCATATTATATAGGTGCCGGGTCACAGTGGCGTTAAATGCAACTATATAGCGGACGGATTTTCTAGGCAGAGGACTGAGCTCGATCTTCTACAAGAAATGGAAGGTCTAAGCAAGTCGTTTGCTCCTCTCAAACAACTAACTTATGACAGAGTTAAATGCGTAATCTATAGGTCGGTGGTCAAACACCATTAGCTGCAAGATAAGCAGGTAAATCTTTCCTAGACGCGACCTACAGCGTTCCAAAAAACTTATAACCTTGAGTAGGCAGAAAACTAATTATTGTTAAAGTCATCACTGGTTACTGGATCCTTGGAAAGCACCCATGTGTTGATTTGCAGGAGCTGTAAGGAGGAGGATCAGGTGGAATCAGCGTTTCATCTACTTTGCACATGTCCAGCATTCGCCCATTATACGGCAAACTCATTTTGGAACGCACACATTTAAAACTCACTGATCTGGATAATTTTAAAATCACGCAAATACTTAGCTTCATTAGAAGCTCCAAATGGTTAGAGTTGGGGAACGAGATTCTTTGGTATCACAACCGACGTATTTTGGTCTAAGTATGTCGTCCTGATGTTGTGTTTTGGTGACAGTCACTGCAACCTAACCTAACATAAATAATCTAGCAAAAAAATATAAATGACCGTAAATTTGAAAATTAACCTCAAATTGACACACCCGTTATGTATTAAAAGAAAGAAATAAAAACGGAAACTTTATTAATTATTTTACTCAGCAATATTATTGGGGCCAGGTCCTTAAGCTCTTGAATTACAATTGAAAAGAAAATCTTAAACTTAACTATCTTAAGCAAGCAACATATTCTGCCTTTTGGGAAATTAAAAGAAAAATTGTCATCATACGCATAACGACTTTATTCGTAATATAAAAACATTGAATCTAATTTGTCAGTAAGTCTAACAAACCATAACTCAAAATTCTGAAACATAAAATCTAGCTATAAATAAAATTGAATTTTCATGAATTTGTTGTTCATAGACTACAACACTAAATAAATATCATAAAAATTACATTTTATGTTTATTTGCAAGACAACAATCTATGTATGTCATTTCAACAAATCTTACTCAATTGTAAGAACATCAAAAAATTGTTTATTGTTCCATAGAGACAAATGATATTTTCTTATAAAATTTCATAATTATAATCTGAATTTCTGTTATTTTATTATTTCATTTGGGACTTTTGTAAAAGATTGTTTCAATATTTTATTAAGTTCAGAAATCACAATTCAAACAACAAATAATTTGTTTAAAAAACTGACATGGTCAATAAATTTATTGGGTTTTAGAGGAGAATTTTCTAAACAAAACAGTTTTCGGTTATCAACACTCTAGTTACTAGTGTATACTTAAAAAACTTAATTTAATTACCATGCTTACCAAATAATTTTTTTTAATATAAACACGGCTTATCATAGATGGAGTTTTTAAATGATATTGGTACTCTAAAATCGAAATTAAAATTAAAGTGGGTTAAGATTAGTTGGCCATTAAAGGAACATGATGAGAGGAGGAAGTATTCGTTTTCGGATACAAGTAATTCCTGACGAGCAAAGCATATAAAGGCCAAGAAATATTACAATATTTGGGTATGTTTTTTTTTAAGGACAACGCCGGATCAACATTAATGAGTAATTTTTTTTATAAATAATAATTTAAATTTGAGTTCCTTAAATGAGTAATAATAATAAGATGATAAATACGAATTTATGTTTTTTGAATTTAAAAAAAAAAATACTAGAATAATGTAAATTAAATGTTTATCTTGTGCTCTTAATTTTGTTTTTCTTATTGATTGAAAAAAGTATTTTGTGTTGAAAGGAAAAGAAAAAGAAACTGTGGAAAAATATCTGTTAAAGGCCCATCCCACACACACAAATTTAGCGCTGAGCGTAAAGGTACGTTATAATATCCGGCCTTAGCCAGAATCTAATAATGCAAATAACCTAACAAGCGGAAGTGTAAAAAAGGTTATTTATAAATTTGGAGGTACTATCCTGATCCCCTAATATTACACTAGTTTACAAGAAAAATCTCCTAAATAAAACCCAACTTTTCCATAGATTTTGACCTGCTGAATACGCATATCATATTCATTTTTTTAGGTTAGCTCTTGTTTTTGAGATATTCGGGAAAAAACCAATTTCCGGTGTTTGGATCGCATATTTTACAAAACCAACAAATTTAATATATTAATGAAACAAGTACATACTAAAGATACTAACAAACATTTTGAGATTTTTTTTTTAAAAAATCCATCAAAGGATCCATGGAAGTTATGCTCGAAAAAAGCTGAAAAAAAATCAAAAACTTACGTTTTTTTTTTAATTTTTCCAAATTCAACGCCATAAATTTTGAACAAACAATGATTGTAAGTTTTTTAATTTCTTGGAACCTACAGATATTTCAATACCCTCTCTTTGAAGTTAAAAATTACGAATTTTGGTACAGGTTGCACTATGTTATTGAGGTTTTCCCAAAAAAAGTAAAAACTCAAAATGTGGAAAAAAAAAATTTTACTAAGAATAATTTATATTATGCAACATAATTGATTTATATTGAGTGTTTATACAGATTTTCGAGTTAAAATTGTGAGTTATGGTCAAAATTCTTGACTAATATTTGAGAACGACTGAACTTGTAAAATATTATTTACGATGCGCCACAAAAAGAAAAGAAAAAATACATAAACGCGGTTAAATAAGGAAAACTCGAAATGGCTCGCAGTTTTATCCGAAAATTTGTATAACAACTTATATATAAACCAAATATGTTGCATAATTGAAATTATTCTTAGTGGAAAAATTTTTTTTACAAACTTTTAGTTTGGCCTTTTTTGGGAAAACCTGAATAACTTGGTGCAATCTGCACCAACATTCGTGTATTTTAACTTAATAGAAAGGGAATTTAATATACCACGGGGTCCAAGAAATTAAGAAAATTTACAATCACTGTTTATTCAAAATTTATGGCGTTGAATTTGGAAAAATTTTAAAAAAACTTAAATTTTTGATTTTTTTTTCAACTTTTTCGAGTATAACTTCCAGAATCCTTGATGGATTTTTAGGCCAGTCATTTTAGCATAGAAAAGAGTCAACCTCGGGATGAGAGACGTAAGCTGAATTTTCGTATACACCTTTATTTTGGCGTTCTAAATGTTGTCTCAAAAGTCTCATAAATTCTCGTATCTGCATCGTAAGCTATTCAAGGTCAAACGTTAAAAAAACAGTTTTTCGCAATTATTTCGGTTTCTATTGCTCCAATTATGTTAACATTTGTAACAGAAATTGTAGAGCATAAACTTTTTGACCAATTTTATTAGAAACATTTTTTCATGCGCTCAACCGTTTTTGCGATAGAAGGCGGTGAGCGCTCAACCATACGTTCTGTAATGCAAGCTCAACCGTGAATATTACCTTGAACTTTGAATAATTGTCGTTTATTCTTGTTTCCAATTTCTGCAACGACGGACGTAAAATTTAGAAAATTATGGCGAATTTGTGTTTTATTTGTGAGAATCCACTCGCAGAAGGTTATTTTGATAATGTGATGCACGGCTTGAAAACTTAAAAAACTACCAGTATCGATTGAAATGACAGTCGCATAGACTTCTTAAACATTTTAACTTCTGTGAATGTGCATGTTGTGTGTCGAAAAGTGTACATCTGTAAAAATTCCATAGCGGCATCGAAACGACGCTTAGAAGGAGATCAACCTTTATTATCACCCAGTGTACCTTGTAAAAAAAGAAATGAAGATTTTGATTTAAAAAAACTGTGTTTATTTTGGTGGCCAAACAGCTTATGCAGCAGAAGTATCAATAAAAAAAGAAAACTAACTCACCGCCCTCCATCGCAAAAACGGCTGAGCGCATGAGAAATCGTTTCAAAAAAATTTGTTGCAAATTTATACTCTACAATTTTTATTTTGCACGTTAACGTCATTGGAGCAATAGAAACCGAGATAATCGGGAAAACTGCTTTTTGCTACCTTTGACCTTGAATAACTTACGACCAGCGCTGTCAAAAGAGGCACTTATGAAGAATGTGAGGCACTGAGGAACTTAAAGGCACTTTAAAAGAAGTTTAGAGGCACTCTATTAATTAATCAACTTTAACAACATCAAAACAAAAAATAGGAACTGTTTGAAGACAGAAACCATCAACGCATTGATGATAGCTAAGCAACTCACCGAAGGCAATAGCTTATGTGATTGGCATCCTCCAAAAAATTTACTTAATAAAAATAAATTGGCTTAAAGCGCATTCATTATTCATCTGTAATATTTTTTATAATTTATAATTGTTAGACCAAGTTATAATACGAAGTGCATTAATATTTTTTTTCTACTTCAAGCTATGAAAATGTCATTTTAATATATAGTAACACCTATGTGAAAGGGAAACTTTTTCTAAGTAGCGACTGAAAATGTTTTCAGTCATTAGGACTGAAAGTAAATAAGCTTCGGTGGTCGCCTACAGGTGATGGTTATTTAAAGGATTGAATATTTGAGATTGAATTTGATTTACTGTTTCTGTTGCTGTATTTATTTCTGTCAATATCGCAGTAGTTTGAAGGGATTGAATATTTTGAATATTTTAAACGAATCAAATCGAAACTAATCATTATATCAATTGTGTGTAATTAATTAATTAAATAAACTAATAATGAGTGTGTGTTTTTTTTCTATATCGGAGAGATCGGAGCGATAAAATAAAATTTGTATCAGATATATCGTATAATTTTTTCCTCCGATAATTAACTGTCAGCTATAAAATATATTCTCTGAGTTCTTTCAGCCAAAAAAAAAATAAAAAAAAAATTATTAAATACATAAATAAATTTTATTAAAAGATTTATTTTTATTTGTTTTTAATTGAAACTTTACCTACAATTTTTTAAATTTATACTTTAAACGACGACTTCCAGTCGGTAAAAAAAATATCTGTAATATCTGTAAAAGTTTTTAGAGGAAATATATGAACTATTTTCATTATTCATATTGTCAAATTCATCTACTAAAAACTTACAAAACGACATATCTAAATTTGACTGTGTAAAAAATAAACAATTATATATCGCATTTTTACCAGTGTAAAATAACGTTATTATTGTGTTTGCCTGTTATTATTCCATCTGTAGCCGAACACAATAGTAACATTATTTTACACTGGTAAAAATGCGATATATAATTGTTTATTTTTTACACAGTTAAATTTAGATATGTCGTTTTGAAAGTTTTTAGTAGATGAATTTGTAAATATTATCATTTATATTTACAAGCGTAGAAAAAATAGCGTTTTCTAAGCGTGGTAAAAACGTTTTTGCGTTCCTGAACTTATTTTGCGTTCCTGAACAAACCGTTCAGTCACGCAAAAAGAGACGTTTTCACCACTTGTATAAAAATTTACTATTCTAAGCATAAGATATGTACTGAATTTACAAAATGAATTTTTATGAATTTGAATTAAAATAAATATTTTTGTTGAAAAAAATTTTTTTTTGCATAATAGTTTTCGGCAAGGCACCTGGAGGCGCTGGAGGCAACTTTTAGAACACCAAAATGAAGGTACATACGAAAATTCTGCTTATCATCTCTCATTCCGAGGTTGATCGCTAAAATGACTGGGCTATTTAACAAAAATAGTTTAAAATATTTATTGGTGTCTTTACTATGCACTTACTACATTAGTACATTGAATTTGTTTATTTTGTAAAATATGCAATCTTTTTTTTCTCCAAAAAAATTGGTTTATCGCGAATATCTCAAAAACAAGAGCTAACCTAAAAACATGAATATGATATTCGGTTTTAGCAGGTCAAAATCCACAAGAAAAGTTTGGGTTTCGTCAGGGAGACAAAAAAATATCAAAATTTATAAAGTAGTGTTATTTGTGGTGTATCAATAAAGTGAAATAGATGCTACTAAAATTTTCTTTTTTGACAAAAAATAATAATTTGGAGCGTCAATAGATGCTAATCATATGATGATAATGAAATTTGTTGATAGTTGAATTTTAAATGAAAGAATAGAATCATAGTTGTTTTTAATTTTCATTGCTCTTGCTTTGACAATGGAATAATAACAAAATAAATGGGAACAACATATCGAATAGTTTTATGTCTATATTTGTATTTCTTTTATAACATCCGATAGAAGGAAAATATTGCATCAGTTTCATTTATTCTTGTACTGAGTATGTTACAATTGGTACAACGACTCTTATTATATATGGTAATATTATTATTCATATTCATCAATCGCCAGGACCATTGACGCAACTTTTGATTATGGTATCGTATTGCTATTTATGTTCAACAATCGCTGGAACCAACGGCACAACGTTTGATTGTTTTATTGTATTAATTTATATATCTGTCATTATATGATTGATAAATTGCTGAGGCATGAAAAGTTGGATCAACTACCAATAATAGGATGAGTAAAACATTTTAATATATAGTAATCGTAGTTAAAGTGCTGTGTGTAATGGTCCAGGTTCTTCCGACTTTTGAGGTCGTTAGAGTCTCTATTGTTTACTTATTTGAATCCATTTTCTTGAGAAACTTTTGCGTGCAATTTTGCATTTAAAACGGACTGAGGAAAGACATATTCAAATTCACAGATTAAAGCTAGTCGGAAATTAAAACATCTCAGGGCCCGCAATTCCGCTAACGTTCCTGATAGTGTTTTCACTATCAGGAATGCACAGTGTTCAATACATACTTTAGTTCACGATGCCAACTAACTATGATTTTAACAAGCCTTTGAGTTAATTTGATCGTTTGTTTCTTGTTGCGATACTCAACCGAGAGAAAAAGTGCGTGTTCGATCACACACATTGCATTTTAATTGGAAAATGAATCTTGGAAAGTTGATCGGGTGTTTTTTCAATTTTTTTCAGAGAATTCAAACGTTTGTTCAAAGAGTAGCACTTTCCATGACTGATCACAGGTCGAACAAATAATGCATAGTAAGGAGGCCATCCTATCGTTTGATGAGCATAAGCAACTTCAATAAAATGCAAGTCCGACCGAGTATGACCTTCGCCCAGGTTTGCTCGTAGTATACCGTCTACATTGATTTCTATTTTTATTTAATTTGGGACTTTTGTAAAGCATCACTTAAAAATCAATATTTACCTTGGAGGTCCCAATTAATACAATAAACAATATGCTAAAGAAACAGCCATGGTTCAATAAATTTATTCTTTTGCAAATAAATTTTTCAAAATGGAGCATTCCAAACCAAACATAACTTTGAACCGGTTCTTCTTACAAAGTAAATATTTTCAAAGTCATTGACTTTTATTCTTTAGATACCTAAACTTAATTTCATTAAAAGACTTACGATATCATTTTGACCATAATCACGGCGTATCATAGGTGGAAGCTTCAAATGATATCTATGCTTTAGAATCGAAATTAAATTAAAGTGGGTTGAAATGTTATGTAAAAATGTTTATAAATGCATTTCAGTATACAATATAATATATCCCGACCAGTACAGGAAAGGACGACAGGAGAAAGTTGTCTCCAATATCATCCTCGTGAGTGATCATGGGTAAACAAAAAGATGCATATTAAGCAAAACACTTTATTATTAGATGATCCCGAACAATTTTCATCAGATGCACGCCTCATCGAGGATGTATTTTGGCGAGGTATGAACATAGTACGGCGATGAAAAGGCCGGCTTTTTCCTCTCACACATTAACTTGTGGCCCATATAAGCAACGTCAAATCAATACTTCAAAAAGAAATTCTTCAACAATTTAGATTAAAACTGTTACATATTGTTTGAAAAACAATATTGCTGGACAATCAAAGACTTGTAAAACATTAATTTCTTGCACTTTTCATATATTCTCGTCAAAAAGGCAGAAGAATTCCAACAAAAATTAAGCTCGTTAGTTTTGTCATCAGTAACCGTATTGACTGAAAACATTCTAAAAAGGACATCTAGTACCACGTTTAACTAACACCGGCGGTTCAATACCAGAAGGAAGTCCTTACAGCTTAAAACTCCATCGTACCAGACGACCTGATAGATCTTTCAGGTGCAACAACCACTTAAAATAAGCGTGATCAGTACTGATTTTAAAAGGATGACCCTATATATATGAGTAAAACTTCTTAATACTAGGATAGCAGCAAGCTATTACTTTCCGCTGAAAGATCAATCACGTTCAACTTAGCTCATTTTCTTGAATAAATATTCTAGAATAATATGCATGTTCCTGGATCTCTTTTTCCAGAGGTGCCAGAGCACAGTCTACATAATCATTATACTTGCGTTGCATTGTAAGATAAAGGGCTCCGAACTAATAGGACACAATAAAAAGGACACTGTAATCTCGGGCATCCACACAAATCTACTTTTAGACTTTTATAACAAAGCCACTATTGGTGCGCTTAATGTCTTAAAACGGACATGCCTTAAAATCGTCTATTCTGCTTTATCTTAGTAAGCACGGGCGCAGTTCAGAAATTGCGGCAGTTAAATTAACGTAAATTTAACATAATTGTGCCTTCACACCTATGCTTTTAACACGTTTGTAGATATTTGACCTTTTGTCATAGACACCTGGCGACTTCTTCTGTCCTAGAAACCTGGCGTACTCTGATATAAGATGGAATATTATAAGTGACTGTCAGAAAATAATCTAGATGTACGAAAATATATGAACTAAGTTATGGAAGGATCACCCGATCCATAAATTTGGGCATGATCTGAGATGCGTTGAATCTCTACTAACGAGTGCAACGACCAACTAGGCATGGTGAACGAAAGATTTTCAGTAGATGATTTAATCAAAATAAGACGATTACTGTACAAAACTATCCATAAATTGATAGAACTCTAGCGTTTGCAAATGTTCCACACAAACGAATTTATGAACTCAATATTCTGCCATTCCTAAACCTGATGTTCAATTTACGTCAAACATCAACATGGTGTTATTTTGGTCTCTTCTTTCAGTTTGTATGTCATTCGCCTATATTTGTAGTATCTCGTTTTTTTGAATTTCTTAACGTTTCTTTGGCTATCCTTACAATTAAAAACAATGAAATGAGAATGTAATGAGTTATTACATAAAATGACCAAGGATGCTCCAATTAATAAATCGGTTGCTCTGAAGGTTGTTTGAAGTGTGTTTTAATATTATTTTTCAGTTTATATATTATCAGTGCTTACCGACCGACCATATGTTGAATTGGGGATGGTGATTTGGTAGCCATGTTTTTCAAACTTTCCTTTATAGCTTTGTTGCGTTTGCTTCACCAGTTTGACCGTTAATGGTAGAACTGTATTTTGTTTCTCCGAGACTTGGAATATTAAACATTTCAGAGACTTTGGAATAATTACTAAAGTTGTATAAATCATAACTAAAAATTTCCACGAAAATAAATTTTGTTATAATATTTATTTTTTCAATTATAATATTTTATAATTTTCATTGTAAACATTTTCTATTTTTTTATAAAATTACATTTTTGGTCAATGTTGGCTTCTGAAAGAAACATTCAACAAAATGGTTTCACGCTGCAGGGAAACAACAATAACAAAAAATTAAAATATTAAATTTATATGGTAATTGTGCTTGAACTTATTTAAATATTTTTCTGTTTGAAAATATTAATAATAATGGAACGAAATGATGAAATTTTATTGTTTTTGTTCTTAGTATAACAAAATTAAAAACACAATTTTGTTGTTCCAGCTCTGGCTATTGTAATCAATTTTTTTAGAAGAATTCCTACTGTTAATTAGAACTTTTGTTATACATTCGAATAAAAACTGGAAAGCTAAAAAATTCTGAAATGAAAGTTTTAATTTAAATTTTAATAAGACTTACGGTAACCAGTGGAATTAAATCTAAAAAGAATCAAACGAAGCTGTTATAATATGCTGCTGATTTACTGTCTATGTATGTTGTGTGTATGTTTCTGTGAGAGTTCAATGCTTGTTCCATCACTGCCGAGTCAATAATTAGCTATGCTTCACAGCCTGCCAAAAATTTACGACAGCCTTTCTGATTTTTTGTTATGATGTTGGCGTTACAATGTTCGTTTGTTTTATAATTTACACTGCTTGCTGTTGACACTTGGCGTAATTATTCATATAACATTATATATCAAGATTTTCTTCGGATTTTATTTTCTCTAAATATCACTCAAATGGATGCTAGGGATTATCCTGAGTAGTTGTGTCGAATTTTGTTCTCCAAAATCACTCAATTGGATGATGAACATCATCTTGAGTTGCTGCTAATTGTTAAACGCTGCATTAAACTGATAGTTTTCGCGAACAGTTTTTTTAAAATGACTATTTTAGCAACAAAGGTATTTTTATTTCGTCTAGCTAAATTGTAAACTCGAATTAACACTCAGTATGGTCTCTAGTATAAATTTAGTTAATATTTGAAGAAAATACAAAAAAAAAGGGTCCCTGACGCGTTATCCGTTCTTAGCACAGTGACATATTTCATTTAAAACATCACTCGCCAAAATTGAAAAAACTTTTTTTGATATTCTGTAAACGTTGTCTGATAGTAGCAATAATAGTTTTATGGTCTCTCGTCTGGGTTTTGACTATCACATTCAATCCAAAAACAATGTATTGCAAATGAATTTCACCCACAGTAACATCCAATCAGCAAAATCAAATCATATTTATCAGGATCAGAACTAACTTTGAAGCAACCCGAGCAGAAACTAGTTAGGGAAGACCTAAATACATCTCAGGGCGCGATCAGGGCCTGATCAGTCCAACAAGGGCAATCCCTGTTAGGGCAATCTGATGTGGGCCTGTTTGGGGTCTGATTTAACAATTAACCCTTTTAGGGTTAACCTTATTTGACTATTTCCGGCCCTGATCAGGTTTTTCGTATTTGACCCCTAGTTGAAATTTCAATTGGTTAAAATTCACTAGAGCATTATCCATATTAGAAATATATAGTTAAAGTCATTTCATGTATGTTTTAGTTATCGCTTCTCGGCTGAAAGACTATAATAATAGGGATTAAGGTGGTATGTATGTTTTCATTTTTTCCCTTGTCATTTTTTTGATCCGGATATCCCAATCAGGGACTGATCCAATTATCCCAATTAGGGTCTGATCTGGTAATCCCCATCAGGACCTGATAGGGCAAAAGCCTTACACTCAGGGCTCAAACAGGCTATTTAATGTTAAATTTAAACGACTTTTTCAAAAAATCCAAAAGGTTTTTCGTGCCAATCAAAATCGTTAATCGTGCCAAGTTTGGCACGCGTGCCACTTATTTGCGATCACTAATATAAATCATCTTTAGTACCTATTAATTGGTAAATTCTTTAATTGTTAAATAAAAAACCACTCAAACCAGTAACTACAAAAGTATTTCTAATTCGTCTAGCTTAATTTTAAATAGAGATTAAATGTAAGTATCTCCAAACAGATTTTAACAGTGAACTAAGACTCAGTTTGATATCTAGCATACATTTGGGTAAGATTTGGAGGAAAGACATAGAAAAACGGTCCCATACGGATTATCCGTGCTCAGCACAGTGACATATTTCATTTCCAATATCACTTGCTAAAATAAAAAAAAACTCTTTTCGATTTTTGAAAATCGTTGGTTAACTATTAGCAGTGTTGTCGAATTTCGGTCAATTGTTTTTTCTCCAAATATCACTAAAACAAATGCTAGGGATCATCTTGAGTATTTATGTCGAATTTTGCTCTTCAAAAATCACTAAATCGATGGTAGAGCTCATTTCGAGCTAATTGCTAAATTTTAAATATAATTTTCTGTTAATTGGCGAACTGTTATTTTAAAAACCGCTCAATGTATTAGCTACAAAGGTATTTCTTATTCGTCTACCTTAATTGCAAACATAGATTGAATATAAGCTTCCCAAAAACTGATTGAAGCAGTGAACTTAGACTCAGTATGGACTATATAGCATGCATTTGGGTAATTTTGGGAGAAAATACAAAGTAAAGCGGTCCCAAATACGTTATCTCTGCTTAGTTAAGTGACATATTTCGTTTAAAATATCACTCGCTAAAATAAAAAAAATAATTTTTTTTTGCGATACATCAAAATCGTCACTTTTTGTTTAGATTTGTTTTTCTCCATCTTGAGTATCTGTTAATTGTTAAATTCTGAATAAAACTGGTGGTTTTGACGAACCGTTTTGTTAAAAACCACTCAATGTATTAGCTACAAAGGTATATGTAATTCATATAGTCCCTGGGCCTTCACCTACATAATTTTGTGATTACCACATATTTTATACTTCGTGATGCGCCTGTCCTTGACGAGCCCAAAAACATTTGTTCTGCGATTTTTTTCAAATCGGCCGCTTTTGCTTTCGGCAAGCTCCGAAAAATGCCGATTGCCCGGGATCTTGTAAATTTTTGTTTTTTTAACTATGGGGGTTGGAAATTTGATTTAGAACACAAGGGATTTAGAACACCTTGTCCGACAAAAATTTGTCTGCTATTGTCTAGTCCGACAACCAAAACATCCAAAATGTCAGTTGTCGGACTCGACAATAGCAAACACATTTTGGTCGGACAAGCTTACCCTCGTATTCTAAAACAAATTTCCAACCTCCACAGTCAAAAAAAATAAATGTGGTAGCAGGGCAGTCGGCAATTTTCGGAGCTTGCCGAACGCAAAAGCGGCCGATTTGAGAAAAATCATAGAACAAATGTTTTCAGGCTCGTCAAGGACAGGCGCATCACGAAGTATAAAATATGTGGTAATCACAAAATTTGGTAGGTGAAGGCCCAGGGACTAATATAGTTGAATTGTGAACCGAGATCAACCGTTTACTATGACATTCACTGACGTGCATCTCTCAGATGCAATTTTTTTTGTTTTGAATCCTCGTTTTAATTTGCTAGTAGAGAAAAATGAGGAAAATAAATATTAAAACCAAAAATTTTTTTTTATTTTTTCTAATTTTTACAATTGTATCTCACCGATGTATGTCATTTATAAAAATGTGTCAATGAGTGACAATCACGTGGTAAACGTTTCTCTAATATCAAATATCACTCAAATGGATGCTAGAAATCATCCTAAGTAGTTTTTTCAAGTTAGTTAGAAATGGATGGTAGAGATCATCTTGTGTACCTGCCAAATGTTAAATTCTGTATAAAACTGACGGTGTTTTGCGAACTATTTTGTTAAAAACCACTCAATTAGCTACAAAGGTATTTCTTATTCATTAAGCTTAATTTTCAATGATATTATATGTAAGTAACTCAAAAACATATTTTAGCCGTGCAATTCGACTCAGTATGGTCTTTAGCATGCATTTGGGTATTATTTGGAGCCAAACGCTATATCCGTGCTCAGCGTAGTGACATATGTATTTCATTTAAAATATCGCTCGCTAAAATTTGAAACTTTGTTTTTCGATATTTCAAAATCGTGGGTTAGCTAACCATCAGAATTTTTATTCGGAATTTTGTTGATTTTTATTTCTTTAAATATCACTCAAATGCAAGCTAAGGATCATCTCAGTTGTTTTGTCGAGTCTTGTTCTCCAAAAATTACTCAAATAGATGGTAGAGATCAACTTGAGTATCTGCTAATTGTTAAATTTTGAATAAAATAAAACTGTCGGTTTTGGCGAACTTTTTTGTTAAAATCCACTCAATTTTTTAACTACAAAGGTATTTCTAATTTATCTAGCTTAATTGTTAACAGTGATTAAATGTTAATAGTTCGAAAACAGATTTTAGCAGTGAACTAAGACTCAATTTATCACTGCAAATGTATGGTCTCTACCATGTATATGGTTAATTTATGATATCAAGAATTGTCATGCTTATGATATGGAATACAGTAAAATGGTGTATATGGTTTAATATATAAAATAATAAAAGAAATAAAAAAACGATTATGTGCAAGGATCTTCGATTGGATTTTTTCATTTTTGAAACCTTTATTTTCAGCTTCTATTTTGGAATGTTCATAATTTAACGATTTTTTATAACAACAAAAATAAATACTAAAATTATTCCTCAAATTAATTCAAACGTAAGAAAAACAAATGGTCTTAGCTTTATTGCTAGGAAAGTGAAAAGATCAAACTCATAAATTCTACATAATATACCGTGCATGTCTTAATAAAACTGTTATGCTTCAAGAGAACGATTTATTGTATAGATCGTTGAACTGACGCACATTTGTTACAATAAATTAAACAACAACAAATAAATAAAGCTTTCAATTTAACAAAACTTGGGCATACACATCAATAAATTATCTAAAAACCAATTACTTATCTTCCACAAAAACAAAACCGTACATCAAACGTTAACCTTTCCCTCAATTACTTTAACACTTACGTTTAAACCCGACTATTAACAAATTATTTCTCCGGTAGCAAACTAATGTCAAAAATTTATAAACTTTTCATAAATTTATCAAAATAACACCTTATAACCTTACAAGAATTTATCAAAACCCTCAATCAACCTTAAGAAATAAGAAGTTTATGTACAAAACACTAACACACTAACCAAAACTATTCCTTGTCTTATCTTATGAAATGAAATCCTAAAAATTAATTTTTCAGTTTACTTCCGTATAATACCTTTAACATAAAACTACCCGAAATGAATATAATAGGATGTCTTACCTCATTTTCCTTTTCGTATAACTTCTTATTATTTTCAATTTAGGTTTTCCTTTTTCTTTCTTTCTGATATCAATTTACGAAATTGCTATGTTTCCTCTTAAATTTCACTTTCCTTCAAGAATATATTTCAGTTAATTTTTTTTACTTTTCCGTTTACGTTTGGATTTCTTTTTCTGTTTTTAGCATTTTGCTGTAAGGTTTGGTCAAGCTGAAGGAAATGAAAAATTGATTGACTTGGAGATTAAATTGGTTGGTTGAAAGATTAAATTAGATTTTTTGTTTTATTTTATTGATTTCGGTTATGTAAAGTTTTTTTATGTAACAATTTAGTTTTGCTATTTTTAATTAGTTTTGGGCTTTTTGATAATAAACAAAAGAACTAAAGACTAGAATTGTGGGATGTTTGGTAATTGTCGGAAATTGTTGAGGTTGTTGAGGTAATGAAATAAGAAAACAATGTATAACAAAAACACTGAATGATATAGTAGATTTATAGTTTAGGCATAGAGAAACATATATAGAGAGACGTAACCTCTATTCACACAAATTGTATATAGAATACTGATAATACAAATAAAAGTACAACCAGAGATGAAAGGTTAAGCAATATACAAATTTTACAAATTATACATTGCATTCTTTCTGTCTTATATGAAACAATAAACAAAGCAAATCAAAATAAAAAAATGAGAATTTATATTTGAAAGAGAAATATTTCTTTTGCTTTATTTTCTATTTTACTTTTACTTAAATACGAAAAAATACGATAATTATAAAATAGAAAATAAAAACAAAGTACTCGTATGTATTTAAGGATTGTATTGGTATGATAATTTTTTATATTTAACAAATATAATTTCATTCATTGATAATTTTTTGTTTTTGTATATTTTCTATTTTACTTTTACTTAAATACGAAAAAATACGATATTATAAAATAGAAAAAGTGCTCGTATGTATGAGTGTTTAAATATATAATTTAAGGATTGTGTTGTGATGATAATTTTTTGTTTTTGTATATTGAAGAAGCAAATGATTGAATTTGTTATTTGGGTTACGAATTGTTTGTTTTGTTGTCAAGATTTTTTAGTTATTTTTTCATCTTTTTTTAAATGGATTTGAACTATATTAAGTTTTTATTGTCCTAGGTCGATGACTTTAGATTTTAGAATATATCAATTTAGTTTGGTCAGAGTTTGATTTAAATTGATTCATTTGGTCGTGTTTGATATAATTACTTCGGTCTGAAAGACATGAGATTACATTCATGAGCTCAAATCGAAATTCTTACCCATGCTTTTTTGACATTTCTCGACGTTTTAGGACCTACTGATTCTAAAAAAGCAACAAACAAAAATGTATGTCTGTCTGTCGGCCGGCCGTCCGCCGTCCGTCCGTCACAACCTACGAAATCTAGAAAACCGCTGAACGGATTTGAAATTTTTTTTTTCTAAAAATTATTGCCGAATTATTTACTATATGCCGAAAGGATTATGTGTTCGATAGCTGTACCGGAAGCGTGTCAAAAAAATCGTCAAGTGTGTCAAAACAAGGAAATTTGCATATTTTTTGCTTAAAAAACGTTCATTTTAAGTGATTACGAGTAGGAACATTGAATTTGGAGAAATCATGATGGCCGGGATTGGTATGGGAGACCAAAATCTAGATTTTTGCATTATAAGTTTGTCAAAAAATGTTGTCAAGTGTGTAAAAAGAAAGATTTTTATTTATTTTTTTACTCAATTTTTTGGAAAAAAATAAAATTAATAATATGTATGCATGAAAATATATTATTATTATAGAGAATTATGACATTATAAGATTGTCAAAAAAATAATGTCAAGCGTGTCAAAAATGATTTCATTGATTTTTTTAGCCAATTTTTTGGAAAAAAAAATTTATCTGTTTTTATGAATTGGTTTTATTGAATTGGTTATAGTTTTTGAAATAGTTTTGGAATTTTGATAAAAGTTTGTATTTTTGATTTTGTAATAATTTTTACTATATGTTTAGAATTTTGGAAAAACTTTGAATTCTTAAGAATTTTTGGAATTTTATTAGAATTTAGAAAAAGTTTAAATATTTGATTTTATTCTAATTTTTGGAATGTTTTTGGTATTTTTCAATTTTTGATTTTGTTATAATTATTGCAATATTTTTAGAATTTTGGAAAAAGTTTGGATTTTTAAGAATTTTTGGAATATTAATGGAATTTAAAAAAGTTTAAGTATTTGATTTTATTGTAATTTTTGGAATATTTTTGGAATTTTGAAAAAGTTTGATTTTATTTAAGTTTTACAATATTTTTGGAATTTGAAAGAAATATGAATTTGTGATTTTCGTAATATTTTCTCGAAACGCTAAATGGAGATGATTTTGAGTAGTTTGCTGAGTGTATCATCTTTTCACTAAATTATGTTAATTTTTGATCTGTTATAATTTTCCGGCAACGTATTGATGTTTCGTGTTAGTTTTGAAATAAATTTCTAAACAGAGATAAAAAGTACTTATACTTTAACAAATCAAAATAAAAAAAGAGAAACATTTATATGTATTTGAAATTTCTTTTGCTTTATATTCTATTTTACTAATGAGACAACAAAAAATACGATGATAAAATACAATTAATAATAATAAAAAAACTCGCATGGATTAGTGTTTCCTTTGACATGTTTATATAAATATATAAAGGTTTTTAGAATTCATTGATAATTTTGGTTTGTTTTTGTAAGTTAAAAATGGTCAAAATAATTTTTCAGTTTTTGAAGAATTTGGGTTACGCGTTGTTGTTGTTGGCTACATAGATAGATAGTTGATTTATTTTTCATCTTTCAAATGCACTTTAACCATATGTTTAGGTTGTTGACTTTAGCCAATTTTTTTTGGTCAGAAATTGATTTAATTTGATTTGGTTGTGTAGGATAAAAATATTTTTAAATTTCAAAATCTATGTATGAAAATTTGTATCAATTTAATGTTTTAAATTTGAATACATGAGTTCTAAAAGAATAGATTATGAAATTTAAAAATATTATTTTCCAATAATTTGTCTTATGATAACTTTAAACAAATTGGGTTTAAAGTAGTTATGCGGTTATGTGTTCTAAAAACTTTTTTACTTTATATGGCTCAAAAATACATTTACCTTAAAATTAATGTTTAATCATATCAAAGCGATACAGTAGATCGTTGTTTGTGATATATTTATAACACCTGCAGCCAAATTCTGTGACTGTGAAGTGGTGAAGTGTTAAAAATTTCTTTATTTCGATTTTATCATCAAATTTTTATCATTTTAACATTTTTTGCGATTCTATATGCAATTTATGTGCAATGTAAGTGTTAAAAAATCTTATAGTAAGTAGGCGACTCACTAAATATCAAACGTCAATGCATAAAATTTTCATTGATTGTTTTATTTAATAGAATTATTATAAAAAATCCTTTATTTATTATTTTCAAAATAAATTATTTTTTGTGAACAAAATATAATGGTTGAGCGAAATTAATTTTTAATTGGATTAAATAAAAGATTTGTTCAATTAATTCATGCCGTCAGTTATGCAAAGACATATTTATGAGAAATGCTGAAATAAACGAGATGTCAAGTATATTGCTATTTTTTGCAGATAAGACTTATTTTGACTCTAGTGGGGTCATAATTAAAGTTCTAATCTAACAACAGGAATTTGTTCCTCTATTGTTCAAGAAATATAGATTTTGAAAGAATTCTATAATATCTCATTAGAAGTATGTTATATTACCGTTCTGGATAAAAAGTAATATTTGGTAAATTTTCATCACGACTACGATAGCAGACGTCGATCTTTTTAACAATATTCTGAACACACTTCTGCATAAGTGTTCAGATATAGACAGATGACGTCTTCAATGGTATTGTGCTCTTGCATTATTTGTAATTGCCAGTTTCATTTTCAAAAACCATTAAGTTCAAGAAAACAATACATAAACCTACGACAAACATGAGCGTTTTGATACATGAAATGTAAATCTAGTTGACTGTATATACGTATATACATAAAGATATATTAATTCCGAACTACGGTCTAAAACACATAAATACCAATCATTTTGAACAACACAATTTAAACATCAATTTAACTATATTTAAATATTTTCGAAGTTAAATTTGAAAAAAAATTTTTGATGTTATTTTGAAATCTTAAATAAACAAATCACATTGGTGTAATTGTGTTTTTTGACATAATGGCGTTAGCAACAAAAGAATTCATTTTATTTTATCACTAACCAAAAGTCAGTGTTAACTTTTCAGTTTTAACATTTCACTAATTTAGATTTTTTTACGGTGAAATGATAAAAAATTTATCACTACACCGCTTCACAGTTACAGAATTTGGCTGCTGATGTTCTAAATAATATGATATAAGTTTATCCTTTGAGCTGCTTGTTTTAGGTAGATTTCATATAAAATTTACCTATGCAATGGGAATTCTTGGAGTTCCGGATAAAATTTTAACAAAATGAATTTATTAGGCGTCGAGGAGAAACATATTTTTAATGCCGGGTGAAAAACACGTGAAATCAGCAAGGTCTGGAAATGAGGTTTTAATTTTGTATAATTAGAATTCATACAATCAATACAGGGTGTTGAAAAATCAAGAAATTGCTCGACCCTGGTGTATTGAAATGGCTCTACAGTCAAAACTACTGGACTGATTTTAATGTTATATAACTCAAAATGTATGTATTAAACAGAGCAAAATAATAATTGACATTATATGACCTTGAACACTTTCTTTTAGAAACATAACGGTAAAAAATTCAAATTCGATTTGTTTTTTTTTATTAATTTTATTGCAACACGCCTTAAAATGTTTCATCATAAAAAAAGTGGAGTTAAATAAGGAACAGTGTTTTTTGGATTTACATATATGTTTTATAACAAATTTTTAATTTTAACTCAAAATAAATATTTTACACATTTTTTATCATTTATTTAATTTTACATTACTAAATTCCGTAGAGTTAGAATAACGTCTAGCTAAGATTGATCCATCATTTGTAGGAATGTATGAGTGATATCCTCGTGTTCCAGGAATTGTTTTTAAATTTTCGTATCTATCAGCTAGTCGATTTCATTTCGCAAACAAAGGAATCCCTCTGCATTCTGTAACTATATGACAGTTGTGAATGAGGGATCTCAACAGTTTGACTGTTTGCAGGCATAATGGATTTGATTTCATCCGAACTCTACTGATGAAGATATTTATAAAAAACAACGAGATCAGACCAATCAGTTCATAACCAAACTTCTCTTCTATCCGTCTGTAATGGAAGACGATAAAAATGATCAATAATTTATTATCTATATTATCTATATCTCTATATTATGTTTTTATTTTAAAATATATTATGAACGTATTATATTATATTATATTATTTAATATAATCAAGCAACCATTGACTTCGGATGCAAAACATTTTTGATAAAAATAATATTTTCATAAAATTGTTATTTTAAATTTAAATAATGTTGTAAGGATAGACTCCCTAAAAGGTACACAATCAAAAATAGTCATAATCATATCGGAAGCCAAACTATCATTTATTTGATCTCCTGGCTATTACAGAGGGAAAAACAAGTTTGAAATGATACACCAAAATCAAAATCAAATTTCAAACCAAAATACAAGAAAAATCGGACCGATAACAAGAATCTATCAATTGAATATTGAAGGATCTAGCAAATCGAAATGCGAACATTTATCGAATCAACTAAAAGATTACAAAATAGATATTGCAGTCATTCAAGAAACACACATTGCATCAAACGAAATTTTAGTTACCAGAGGTGAAATTCCTGGATATGAAATTATCGGAGCAACATTTCATAAATCGTATGGAACTGCAACGTATGTAAAATGTGGTCTGAAAATGTGAAACTAGTGGAAACCTCTTCAACAGACGATGTTTCTATCATAACAATTAAGGTTGGCGGAACAATTATTATGAATGTATACATATACCAAACACAGCCTGGCCGACTAATGTTCTCCCTTCATATGATAAACCGAGCATCTATATTGGTGACTTTAACAGCCATCACACACTATGGAAATATCAGAATGATGACATCAACGGTATAACACTTGTAAATTGGTCTGAACAGCAAAACTTGCATCTCATATTCGACGCGAAAGACCTTGGTATTTTTCAATCCGCCCGATGGCGCCGAGATTACAACCCAGACCTATGTTTCGTTTCATCTAATTCTAAAGATCAACCAATACATGCTTTAAGACAAGTACTATTGGGTTTCCCACATTCTCAGCATCGAACAGTAATAGTAGAGGCTGGAATACAAATCCCGATGATACATTCAATACCGAAACCTAGATGGAATTTTTTAAAGGCTTCATGGCATTTTTCAAAAGATGCTTCTGTGCGATTTATTCCCCAAGTTGCAAAGAACTACGAACGTTTCCTTGGCGCTACTCTAACAGCTGCAAAAAAATTCATACCGCGAGGCTATCGTATGGAATATATTTCAAGATGGAATGAGGAAAGTGAAAGACTTTTCAATGAATTCAAAGAAAGTGGAGACCCAGAAATAGCTGATGATCTATTAAGATCCTTAGATGCTAATCGACAAGAAAGTCTGCTATGGAAAATATGGATTTTACACATTCTAGTAGAAAAGCATGGAGTCAAATACGAAAATTGGGTGCTGGGAAAAAGAAATTTGCTGATAAAACAAACATACATCCAAATTTAATAGCGAACAGGATAGTAAACATGTCAAGAGTTGAACCACATAAAGAACTTTCAAAAACCGTTCTCTTAAATCTTAAAAACTTGAAACGAAACACACCAAGATCTTCCGAATATTGTCACCCTTTCATCATCAAAGAGATTGCAGCTTCATAATCGGACATGAAATCGGGCAAAGCAGCTGGCTTCGATAATGTCTATCCAGAATTCCTTAAAAATTGCGGAGAAAATACCAGAAAATGGCTTGCTCGCTTTTACATAATGGAAGCTGCAATATTACCAAACGTAGACGCAATTGCACAGATCAAGTATTGCCACTAACCAACTATATCGAACTTGGGTTCCAAAAAAAATGAAAATGTCTGTTGTTTTCATGGACCTAACAGCGGCTTATGACACCGTTTGGCGAAAAGACTTAATATATAAGCTGCTCAATATTATTTCATGCCTTAAAATTGCTCAAGTTATCAACAATATGCTCACAAATCGCCTTTTCCAAGTCTATCGAAATAATGAGAAGAGTTCTTTCAGGAAATTGAGTAATGGTCTCCCACAAGGATCAGTATTGGCTCCATTATTTTTCAACATTTATGTGATCGATTTACCAACAACTCAACCAAGAATCAATTTTAAATTACTTTAAACTCAACTTATTTCAACTCAATCAATCAATTTTCAATTACTGAAAACATTTTGGATGAAGATCTAATAATACTGGGAAATTTTTTCAAGAAATGGAGATTATGTCCAAGCATGGATAAAACTGAAGTTTGTTGGGTCAATTTTAACGGAACACAAGTTACAAATAACTATAATCCGAAATTTTTGGGTCACACATTGGACAGATCACTTACACACAAATAAAATTGCTTGAAGCTTGAGGCCAAATTAAAGACAAGAAATAATATCATACAAAAACTTGCGGGATCAACATGGGGAGCTTCTGCGAATGTATTGAGAACATCTGCAATGGCTCTTGTTTTCTCCTCAGCTGAATATTGTGCGCCTGTTTGGTTGAAAAGTACACACGCAACCAAAATCGATGTACAACT